>WURT03530443.1:0-21342 GCA_009936505.3 Holothuria glaberrima | reverse complement strand
GTTAGATATCCTTAGAGCAACTTAAAAGCTGGCTTAAGTTAGTTCTGTAACTACTTAAGTTAGTGCAACGTTGAAAGCAAGCTTGTTCGCACAACTACTACGGGGCCGGGGAATACCCGCTAGAGCCACTTTATATTTTTGGCATCGAGTTAGCTCAGGGAACTTTTCTTTGTACGACTTGTAAAAGAGTCACACAATCAGGAGCTTTTTTATCGATAAGCCTCCCTAATAGTTTCAAGGGAGAGGCAAGAACTTTATTATCTCCTTTCGTAACATCCCCCTGGTTTAGCTACGCACTAAGTTAGGCCTATAGATGCCCACTGTATCATAATATTAGTGTGCCTGAAGTTCCCTGAACGTTGTATGAACTGTGATTACGACGGCAGTAATTCTTCTTTTCTTCTGGGTACGAATCTGACGATAATATCCTGTTTTAACTTCGGGCACTGACCAAAGACAATATTTTGCAGCGTACTGAACTAGGGAGCTGTTTTCGAGTTACAACAACTTAACAGAGTATGTGGACCACATTACTAATCAATGTTAGCCGCGCCTATGTTTACAAACTTCGCGGTTGAGCTTGTGTTTCGCGCAACTGGTAGGACCCATATCAGTGCGCCCTCTGTCGATTTTCGCTCGGCCGGGCAGCCCCATTAGGGAGCTTTAGATTACACGACGCGGCCAGGGCGACGCGGCGTTTCAACCCACAGCTTACGTCGACGCGCTGACGTCCGCACCCTGAAACTAAAGAGCTTTAGATTACACGTAGCGGCGTTTTACCCTCAGCCAGGCGGGTAGCCAGGATTCTGTCATGGGGTAGGGTTTTGTTGGAGTGTGACATGGGGTAGGGACACAAGGAGAAGGGTACCGCCTCCTCTTTGGGGAAAACGGCTTTTTTGGGGCTCCAGGTACTAAATGGTGCAATTTTTGTGCCTCAAACGTAGGGAAGTTTGTCGTGTCAGCATATTTTCCACAAGACACTGATGATTTTTGCCATTTTTTTTCAAGTTTCGGTCATGGGCGGTTTCAATCCCCTGACCTTCCCCTTGGCTACTCCCCCTGCCAACAGCTCAAGTCGTCGCGCTGACATCCGTGCCTTGGAACTACTGCACTTAAGATTTCTACGACGGGGAAAATGACCACCGTGTGATCAGGCACTTTGCTTTCACTCCATTGCAAGGTTCTGTTTCCACATAGGTTTTCTTCTATATGAGACCGTAGGTAACAGGTAACAGAACTTCATAAGGTTTGAAGCAATTGCACGGATGGGTAGATTTCGCACGGGCGTGTAATATACTTACGCGCGTATCCCCCGGTTCACAAATCAGCTATCTGCATTTCATTTGGTAGATGAAAGTTGCAATGACACACGTTTGCCTCCATTGGTGGGCATAGTTTTTGTTATGTTACATCACATGCAAAAGGTCTATGTAGATATGCGGCTCTGGTCGTAGAACAGAAAGTGCTCCCTCGGAGGAGGTAAGCGCATTAGAACGTATACGTCGACACAAATGCAGAAATCTGGGTCGGATACCTGCGCCTAAGTCCTCTAGCGCGTGCAAAGGCTCCGTCTAACGCACAGTATATCATCTACAAAGTCATGCATCATATTTAGCTAACTTCGTTGTTTGTCCTCTAAAATGTTACGTCGGCGTGACGTCAATGCAAAGAAGGATGAGTAGGTGTGCTCAGCACAGTGAATGCCAAAGATATTATAAGCATAGATAAGACACTCCTATACCTACACTGTTATGGAAATTGACTATTCATGGAGACGCAAATGTCGGGCGGAAAAGTGCATTTGACATAGCCTACGCGCTTTTCTATTCGGTGATGTGAGTGTAATAATAGGCACGTATTACAGCAAATGCCATTGCTAGAATCTTAGAGTATTCATTGTCAATAAATACTCTTAGGCAATGATATGCATGCTAACGCGCACAAGTGCGTGTTAGCATGCACATCATTGCTCTTAGGTTAGAATAGCGTAACTTGCCTGATTGTTGTATACACGCAAAATACAATTCTCAGTGCTTTGTTATCCGGAATACTTGACACACAATTCTGCGCGCTCGGAAAACGGACGAGCTAGTTGCTTTCCCGTTGTGAGCGGGTGAGAAATAAACGCACATATCAAAAGTGCGTAATTTGAAGATACCATATGGAAACTGACATGTACGAAGAAGTCTATGAACTTCAAACCAGTCATTGCGCGTCCATATTCAGTGCACTTATGTGTAATGCCACAAAGTAAGTGGGATTTACTGACGGGGTGATACTTCTTAGGTTTACAGTGTTCCAAAATAGCAAGTATTAATACTTTTGTAAGATATTCATTTGCCTGTTTGGTTTTAAAAGGAATGAGCAGTAATCAGTTCTTACGCCCCGATATTTTCGCCTCAATGAGGAGTCAACGCGCTATTTTAAGTTTGGAATCAATGCATATAATATCTTTGAAGGATGTCTCTACATGTAGTCTCTAAACCACATGCGACTAGGGAGAGAACGTCACCCTATTGTTAAAGCAGGGTTTAGTCAGGGGTTCCACCTGGGATTCGATTTTGCCTGGGGTTCTGTTAGGGATAAGGTTAGGGTTAAGTCCGTTTAGGGGTTAGGTTAGGGTTAAGTGGCCTCTTAAATAAGCAATCTCCGAAGCATTAATGGCAAGGATATCATATGACTGAGTACTATTTAATTAACCATATTTGGGGGTTAAGGGATGACGTTCTCTCCCTAGACTCATGTGTCTCCAACCTGATCTCGCAAATAAGCATGATGTCACGTTGGCAGGTAAGTTTGTTACGATAAATCATTCGATGGCCTCCAAATTTCGCAGAGATAATAAAATGACTTGATAAAAATTCAGTCAACCAGAAGTAACTGAAATATGAGAAAAACTAGTCATTTGCCCTATCATACATATATGAATGAATGACAATTGAGAAGATTAAATTGCCTGGAAACGTTATAACAACGTCAATTGAAAACAGTCGGAAATATGAAAGACGCGGAATATTTTATCCAAACAGTACCAAAAGAAAAGCTGTTTGAAAAAATGAAAGATTGAAATAACCGTGGAACTTACGTTACATAGAATAGAATGATTTTATGGACCTGTTCCTTCAATACTATTAAAAACAGAAAACAATTGCTTGAACAAAGTTAAAAGTGTTTTGTTATTGAAGATTTTACCAAAACCGGGTGCATTTCATTGGAATTAGTTGAACGTTAGAAATGTACTCGATTTGAATTATATGAGGATATTCTGAGAAAAAGATATTGTCCGAAAAGAAATATAGGTTTTCTTCATGGGCGACAATGCCACGTAAAACGAAGATAAGGTGAAAGGTTATTTTAAAGCAGGATGAGGTTAAATCTAGTTCATGTTTGCTGGTAGTGTGCATCAGGGGTCAAGAATGAGGGTACATTTGACAGGTGTTTTTCTGGACAAGTGTTTTTCTTTTCAGATGAAGGGGCCAGAAGTTATTTAAATGGGACATTTTACGGTCTTGGACAAGACGTTTTGCCCTTTAAAGCCAAAAGAAGCTATTGTTAAATTTACAATTGTCACTAAATTGAATTAAACGCTTCCATTTCCATTTGTGTCTCCGGTAAATACAATAGTAAATACGTATTTAAGAAAGAAACAAAAAGAAAATATGTTTATTTTATCTAGAACCGTCAAAGGTTGCAACAACGTGTTCAACCTTCATTATTAAATGATTGCCGTATTAGCAATCTCTGATCATAATAATCGCATCTACAGCCTCAGAATTGCACTATATTATGAATCCTTATGGATTCCCTAATTATAGTTACTCAAACATTTCACAACTCATGCAATATTATCTTCCTCATACTGGAAAAATCTTAATAGGCATAATTACCTTGAAATAGAAAGCAAATGAGAACCAGCAGTTGTTATTAGCAGTTCAAGTTTGCTATTCACTCCTGCAAAGCATCCGGCTGATGACATTGAACTACAATAAACATATTATTCATCACATCTCGTGTCAAATCTTTTATCGTTTTCCTAATGACTTTCCCCGTGTCTGTCCCATAAGACAATAAAGAATTCTGTCTCGATTAGTGAATGTGAATATTACCCCCTTTAGAAGTTGAAGCATTATTACATGGAGATGGGAATTATTATAAATACATTAAAGGGAAAATGCAGTCACTCTAATCAGAGTAAGTATGCCCCGTCATTCTTGTTCATGAATGGCCTATTTTGATCATGTGACAATATTTTTGTTAGTGAATTGTGAAATTTGAAGGAAATTTCTCCTTACCCTACATATGTTTGTAATAGGTATGTTCAAAACATCTTGAGGGGATGCTTGTTATGCAATAAAAGGGGATTGGGAAGCGTTTGGGGCGACTGCCTAATGCCTTTAAAGTTTTTTGATTAATGGTTTGATGTACTTCAAAGACGCTCGTTGCCACTTTTATTTGCAAGTAAGAGGTTTCATATGTCTTCTCTTCATGTCGCTTTTTGAATAAATATTACGAATATGGAGTTCTTTGGAATCTACTTTAAATTAATTAGAGACAATCAATCACTGTCTCGTAATCTATAAAATACATAAAATGATGTATTTCCTGAACTGATTCCTACAGAGTTGTCACATAGCCAATATTTTTTTGGCATCCTCCGAATATTTCCAGACTTGATTTCACTCCTTCCATTCTCGTAGGAAGGGGATCATTGATCAGTTTCCTTCATCAACCAAAGCCCACAGCTTCAACGCAGATAGCAAACCTATATAGGCCCCATATGGGTGAACCCATATAGGGCCTATTAAATTTTGCACCCAAGATTCATAAAGGGCCCACATGGGCCAGCGCATATGCCCTCATGATCCATGTGGGATAGATGTGGGGTCCATGTGGGGCAATTGCCCACATGGGCTCCAGAAATATCCCATACGGGCCATATGGGCTGGCCCATATGTGCCCTTTAGGAATCTTGAGTCCAAAATCATATGGGCCCCATATGTTGGCTCACATAGGCCCCTAAGGATCCCATATGGGAATGTTACCTGGGAATTGTTGAATTACTTATTTTGTCTCGTGGATTTACGCCTCCTTTTTAGCGTGGCGTATGAATTTTTCAGACGGAACACGACTACCCCTAACGTATCGGCATACTTCATCAGTCATGCAATTGTGTAAACTATTTGGGAGGATTGGAATTTTGTACCATTTCCCAGGTTTCACCAACTTAACGGTATTCCAACATGAATTAAAGCAAACACTTGGAGCAATGAGACAGCCTAATCGCGAAAGATGAAAAGCCGTCACGCAGTTTTATTGACATCCATTTTTATCTTTTCATGTACAAGTGTGATCCACTGGAAATAGCTTCATAACTGATTGCTGCTACCCAGGATAGCTCTGGCATTGAACAGGCGGCTAAATGTTTAAAAATCTCCCCATGCTTATAACACGAAAATTTCTCCCACATGTTCGTTCGAACTTCTTAGCTAGTTAAGCTGTACATGCACAAAGGCCCGAAACTAGGGTTGAAACATCATCACGCAGTCTGTTGAATTTTCTTTCATTCGTTTCTTGCATAGTATGTACAGTTCTTTTGAAAATTTGGCAGCAGAACACTTTTTCTCTCAGAGGTAAGCATGGTGGGTCATTCAGTGACAGAGGTAGAAAGCGGCAAAGTCACGATTGGTAATTCACCTTAGCAGGCGGCACATGGTCTTACATACACCCTTTCTTCCTTCTCCTGCCTCACGCAATATCTGATCGAGAAATCAGATAGTTGGGATTTGGATATTAGTTTCTTACCATTTTCTGAAGCTTTGATCTAGGCTTTCCTGCAAGTACAAACCTGTCTAATTCCACTTAGTCTTGCGCACTCTGTTTGTAAGGGTGGCTCCCGGTGAGGAGAATATACCCTCCGTCGGGGAGTTTGACGAGTTTGGCCCAATCCTGGTCAAATCCAAGAGCGTCAGGAGCTTCTAAAAATGGGGGCATATGACCTGACTAGAACATTTGAAGAGCGGATGGCGAAACCCTAGAAGTCAAGGATCTAGCTGCTCACGTTAGGTCCCATGGAATATTTGGAGCCAGATGATGTGTGGTGTAAACTGAGGCATTTTCACAAGATTTGAATCGATTAAATGGTTGCTGCCACCTTTTTCGAGTTTGATTCCCTTGAATCAGCTGTGTCAGCTATATGGAATCAAACATGTACCTATTTTGTTAGGCTTTTGAAAAAATATCGGGGGTTCTTTTCACTTCAAAATCTGGGGTACCGTACATATTCCCTCGTCTCCCACCTGTTGACGCCCATGGTCAAATCCCTGGCACCACCCCTGTATGTTCAGCTGTTCAGTGTCAATTCAATTATCAACCTCCCATGGTTTAATTTCGTATCTTTCATTTTCTCCTCATCCAATCGCTCAGTTTCATCTTTTTCCGCATTTGCCTTGTGATGCCCACTTGATCTCATTCATGGTATTATCACCCTTGCTTGCTCTCAGGACATGAAACAACCACGCCCACCTCATCCTTTTAATCTGGACACTCACCGCTTCAAATTTTCTCTCTTCTCTTATTTTCTTATTTAACAATCCAGTTGGTCAGGCTATCTTCAATATCCTTCTTAGATCTTTATGCAGACAGCCATTAGGCTTTCCTCTGTAAGCCATATTTCATTACCGTGTATGAAAACAGCTAGCAAAATACAGCAATGTTTAAATGATACAGTAAACACATGCGGCCAAATGCTGCCAGCTGCAGCTTACCGCTCCTCCCATTTGGGCATATCATTTCTGTTTTAGCCAAAAATGATATTTTCGGCAAATCTGTAACATTTTCTTTTAAAATTTCCAGCAAAACTGCTCAGCCCTACCCATTCCTATTGCAGTAGTCACGTCCTCTTATGGACAATTCCATATTTGAGACACCGTGCAGTTTGGTGATATACCAGCATATCATCGTTTGGGGTAAATTCTGATCCTTTGCGAACTTAAAGGGAACGACTGGAAGAGAAAACTATAGTCTATGATCGTTAACCCCATGCATAAAATTGTTAAGTGTCAAGAAATAAGTTCTCACCTTACAAACTTAAAAGTAGGCCTAGTCTTTTGGTATTCGTGGAAACTGTCCTTCTCGATGTTGCCTTTTGAGAACCAACAAGAATAACTCCACTTCCCGCCTCCAGTGGCAAGGTACAATGTTAAACTCATCATTTTTTTAACATTCTGTTATTTTATTAGTTGTGCAGGTGAGCTGGGCAACTCAATTTTTATATAGTTTTGTCTCCATTGCAGTCCCCTCAGCCGTGCCGTAGATTTGGTTAGTTAGATCAGATTACGTCACATCAACACGAATGTATTATATAGTGTCAACTAGATAAAAAAGTAAAGTTTAAATACGGTTTCAAATACGGTTCAAGTTCAAGTTCGGTTCCGTAGAAAAACAGTCATACAACAAAACAAAGCTTAGTCAAACACATGACGTTTGTTGGCCTTTAAACTAGTGAACAGTGCCAGAAAGTCAAATCCGAGATTTCATGAAATCTCTTTAAACTAATCCCATTTTAACGCAAAATTGAAAACCATTTAGAAACCCGCAAACAGAAAGCAACGAAAACACTGAAAAATGTCCTCAAAGAGAAAATTAAAATGTCATCCGATCGATTTTTCATCGAAGTCGCTGTATAGATGCTACCGCAAACCAATATCACGTATAAAATCTGCACACTATTTCTAAGCTTCTGCTGTACAGTCATGAAGGCTAGTTTTCCAAACAGTAATTTGAAACAACGCTTAATAAAACTGTCGAAATGGTCAAAAAGCAATTTCCACTTATGAAAAATTCATGTACTTTATTTCTTTATTCGATGCCCTGCTGAGGTTAACCTTGACTTAAGGATACCGGCACGTATCGATTCTAAATTTCGCGCTCCATGTAGCCAAAAAAAAAAAAAAAAGCGAAAGCCCTTGAAAGGAAATATCAGATCTCCGTCATTAATAATTCTTTCTCAATAAAGGACACTTTCCATTGACGTTGAAAAGAGATAAAATCAAAAAGGAGAGAAAAGAAAACGTCGACATGTTTCAAGGTTAAATTCTAACAAATTATAAAATGTACAGGACACCTGCTCAAAAAATATCGTAACTCAACATGCTTTATTCCACTAAATACAGTTTGTTATAATAAATATATTATCCTACATGTTCTGTGGTTGTGTAAACAAGAACCAGTATAAAATCAACACTCCTGTAGACTAACCTGCTGTTAGGAAAATTCTCTTTTGTTTTGCTGTGGAGGACTTGATACGCTAAAGCAGACTTGGAGTAAGTATTCAACAGAATATATTTGTACTCAAACTCATAGATTTTCAAAGTAAGGCACTGCTGTTAATGGAAAATTTTATACTATAAGTACTAAATGGAAAGGACGTGTACTCGTAGTGATATTCACAAGCGGACACAGTACACTTGCACTCGTACTCATGACATTGTACTCCCGCTTAAGCCTCAGAGTCTGCGCTAAACGAAGTTAAGCACCAACGTTTTGGGTCGTCAGGCACATATGTACCGGTGCTGTGGACGAGTGAATAAAGGGGGTGGCATTTGAAGCAATGAAGCTTGGCAACCGGGAGGTTTGGGGCTCGATCCTCTGCAGGGGGATCGAGAGCAATCTACGATTTTCCAGTCTGAACTGGCTTTCAAAAAAACCAAATTTGTTCTACGTTGTTGAGTTAGTGGTTAGCGACTCGGCGTGAAGTTGTAGTTCATAAACCAAATAGGATTTTTCCACATTTGTTGTCGCTTAGCGTCTTAAAACAACTGCCCTTCAAGGCCTGAATTAATTATAACTATCTCGTAGTATGCTTAGAAGTGAAGACAAATATTGACTCGTTTAGGCTACACCTTACACAATGAGAGGACAAAGGTCAAAACCATAGCGCATGACAAAAGTAAGGAGACCTTCTCTCCCGTTTCAACATTTGCATATGATATCAGTATTGATTCTTACCTACCTGCCTTGGATATGTGGGTATTAGCTAACACACATTTTAAATTTTTATAAACACCGTTTTAACTAGTTGCTCCCCATAACTTGGGAAGAAAAGCTTACTACTTGCGATGCGTTTATCAGCGTACTGAAAACGTAAAGGCATTGATCAGTTGTTTTAGCATAGTAAATCACCTTTTGGTTATTGTTTTTCTCTCCACTCTTAAGTTGATGCATAAAGCCATCCCCATAAATGAGGTTCTGAGGTAAAACCCTTTCAAATGAAACTTCGCGGG
The DNA here is from genome assembly GCA_009936505.3 of Holothuria glaberrima. Classification (NCBI taxonomy): domain Eukaryota; kingdom Metazoa; phylum Echinodermata; class Holothuroidea; order Aspidochirotida; family Holothuriidae; genus Holothuria; species Holothuria glaberrima. The sequence continues at coordinate 12,061 of WURT03530443.1, read as the reverse complement.
TGAGATTCAGTCCTTGCGAATGCTTGCGAATTTCGTTTCTTCGTCTGTTATTCTCCTTTCTGGATCGTTTAGGGTAGACACTTTTCCAGGGAAGAATTTTTCGAATAAAGTGCACACATTCCTAATAATTGGATATACACCCAAATATAGGAATTTTCCCTTTTATTGAATCTCATTATCACCAAAAATACAAATCATTACCATTTTAGCACTTTCTAACATGCATACAAGAGATAGCTAAAACCATAACACCATCTACCAATTCCACAAGTAAAGACTTTTTTGACTGCTTTTCGTCTTCGAAATCTGTCATTAATTTTCTGCTTAATGAGTGCGAGCTTTATTCTCTAAATCCATCCCATCGTCCATTTTCCGTGTGCATAGGAAAGGAAGATTACGTTATCCTCTCAAGTTCTCAACTAAGTGCCAATGTGGTCTTAGTGGTCGATCCCAACCTACGCTTCAAGCTAATAACCCACGCATTTTTATTGACCTAGCATTTCACCACTAATGCGCATGTGCAAGTGGGCTTGAAATTTAGGGTGGCCGCACGAAGATAACTTAGAGTGAAGGATTGATAGTCCAATTCTTTTTTTTTCTGTGACCGTCGTCGATCTTAGCCGTTTTTCTTCACACGCCTCCTTGAGCACGAATTATGGATGTAGGTTAAGTTGACACGGCTTGCGTCCTGAAAATAAGGAAATGAACACACTCGTTCTTTCGACATTAATTGCAGCTGTTTATAGTCATTTGTTGGACATTTGTAAGTACACAACCACCGTCATTACTCTGCGGCATTGGAGAGACTTAAGATTGCCAAAGGTATCCGAGCTTCAATACGTCTCACGGGCTTTGCCATCAAAACAACATTTTCGAGTGCAATTCATTTGTGAAGACTCGTGTAAGTGAATTAATAAAGACCTCCCAGCTGTAGACTAGACATAAACGAATAAAGGAACGAAAGCAGAAATGGGATTTTGTCCATCTTTGTGAGTAATGTTAGAATTTACAACGCATAATAAATCAAAGTACATTATTCATGTCGTTTAAAGGGAAATACTGCGTTTAAAATGCGCCAACTTAGCATACAAAGAAAATACCTCAAATCATCATTAAACCATTCAGTCTCACCAATAAATTCTAGCTATAGCTTTATCGCCTAAGAATCATATGGATTACAAGAGTAATGGATGTTGCATCATTTGAGTTTTTGAAAGTTTGGGTGGAAAAATTACTTTTGTGCAACAAATAATCAAATTGCTTCCTGTGAGAGCCTTAGTTCTTGAAAAGAAAGCTACCGTACTGCCTCAGTTCGAATTGCCTATCCTTCTGTACCTAGTCATATTGGTTAAAAATATATGCAAATTTTCTGTAAAACAAACGCAATATTTCAATATTATATTATTATATTTCAATATATCTGATTTCTCAAGGACACTGTCTGAGAGAAATCACTGGTTTGCTTTAAAAGTTGCACAAACGTATAAGGCATTGCATGGCGGAATTTATTTTACCTTAGTGTCGTGCTGAGAGTTTTAACGCGTTCCTAGGAACCGGGGTGATTAAACAGCGTGAGGTATTCTTCAACTAATACAAAGCGAGAGAAAAACTTCAAACATAGAAGTACTAATATTCCTATTATGCAAAGACATTCATTCGTCAGACAGTGGCGTCGCCAAGCGGAGCCAGGGGGCACGTTTCCCCAAAGATTAGCTTTGCCCCCGGGTGCCCCCAATGAGATTTTGGGTATGAAAAAAATTATGCACAAACACACCATTTACGCATATGTTGATATGAAAAAGAGGACCCACTCTCACTTAATCACTCAAACATACGACTAAAATTGCACAAAATGTTTTCAAAATTGCAATTCTGCGGCGCGCTTCGGGCGCATCTATTTGTTAGACTGTAAGAGGACAGCCTTATTGGGAGATGTAATCCACAGCTATTGTTTCAACCCTTTACTTTCAAAAACTATGAGCCTACTGGGGCCATGAGTCCTCTCCCTTCAATACAATTACCACATCGATTATGTTTTAGCCAGATTTTCTGTTTAAATAATTGTGACTTTCGTTGCCTTTTTCAACGGGTACGGTATCCAATAAAGTTCAGTGCAAACATTCAGAACATGATTCACTTCACCCCAACATTAAATCGTTAGTGCGAGTAAGGCAGGCTAACACAATGGTCAAATTGTGATTTATATTTTTGTGGCCTACCAGTTGCGTACACAGGGGAGGCCATAGGGCCATGCCCCCTCCACCTCACTGTTTCCAATTTATTCGTTCATAAAAATACGTAAATATTTAACACAAATTTTACTTAAAAAGGTAGCTAATGTGGTACCAGATTACATGTAATGAAACCTAATTTTCCAAAACATTTTCCCCTTAGACCCCTCCCCCAGGCCGGCGAACCACACAACATACTGCAGTTTGGTGTGCCCCCTCCAGTGGACGGCTTGCCCCTCCACTTCGAAAAGTCTGGCGACGCCACTGTCGTCAGAAGCGTAGCGTTTAAATGCCTGATGCTTTAAAGACGGTAAAGGAAATCCCAAATCAACTTAAAAACTAAGCCATTTCATGACGAGACTACTTTGACTTTAAAGGGTCAAATCTCGTCATCCCAGACAGTTCCAATTTTGCCAACTGAGCAACCTGTATCTCCTCCCATAGCTGTGTAAAGCTCCTCTTTGAGCAGACACGAACCTATTTTATTGCTTAAGGCCAGGTACTGGTGATGTCAATCAAAAAGTAGTAACCACCTGAGAATTTTGATATCCCCACACTAAAATTATACTTTGGGTGACGAGTCTTTGTCTTTAATGTCTTGCTGAGAGCTACGCCTTACGTCAAAAAATTTCGTACGAAAAAAAGGATTAAACAGTGCGACATCTACTTCAACTAGAATACTAGTTCTAAACGAGAGGAAACTTCAAATATGCTAGTGCCATGGAAATACTTTTCTCCTTTTTCTAGGACATATTTTCTTTAGAAATGGCCTTCTCAACATGAAAGAAAATATATCCTGTTAATGTCATAGATGGCTTCCAATAACAAGCAGTTTTTTTTAACTTACTCTATTTTTAACTTCAGCGTTCTTTCGTCAGTATCACGAGTTGTCACCTTTTTTGGCTTCTTTTCTTGTTTTAGCTTCTTGAATTTCTTTAGATTAAGCCACACAGAAATATCCATTAAGTGTCCATGAAATTATTCTGAATTGAGTATTATATACTAAATCATCTGATGAAATCTTAGAGAGTTCAATACTTGATACGTTTCCTCCAGCCCTTACGTGTAATCACTATTCGATTTTGACTAAATGACGTCTGCTGTGTAATATCATATTTTTACCCTTAAATTGTTAGTGAAACAACTATTGCTTGAACTTAAAATTATGTCAAATCAAAATTCAACGTATGCTGCCTAACCCTGATGGCAATACTAATTCCACCCACTTGTTTCTAATATGCCACTCGTTTAAACAGAATGATTTATTTCTAGTTTTCTTTGATGCCTTGAGTTGTCACATGTTTGTAATGCGTTCTCGGGCCAATCAAATGTCTCGATATACTTAAATACCCTTAAGTATTGCCAGAGTATTTATTTGTACGTGTTAGGGTACCTCCCATTAGAGGTATCTACTGACGTCACGTTATAGCCTCCAGCTGCAAACATTCATAACAAGGATGTTTGACGGTTAAAGCCTCACAGGTGTACCTCTTTTGGCTGTTTGTACAGACAAGAGCATGAAAATGCCACCTGGGAAACGTACTAGGTGATAGACAACATTTATCTCCGGAAAACAGAACCTGAATTGGATGAATGATTACCAGGAGGACTCAGAATTGGACCATTACGCAAGTTTCCGAGAAATGTAGAGGTTATTTGCCTATAATTTCGAGGTGCTTCACTGAGGAATCAATGCAGCCTAAACCAAGGCAAGTACTTCAAAGACGTATACATCTTTTGTCCACTGGCTTTTTGTCCAGCGGGTGGACTGGGTGGACAATGTCCAGGGTTCCCAAGGGTTAGGGTGCCCCCGACCAAAAGCATAATAAAAAAATCTCAAAAAATTGTAACTCTGCCTATACCCCGCTGAGTGGACTCTTATTTGCTCAGCTCCCCAAGTGAGGGGTATGAGTAAACAAAGGAATATGCCGTACAACCTGCTACGTAGGCAACTCTGCTTACCGTCTTCCACTCAGGAAAGACCAAAAAGGAACCGCAAAGCTATCAACAACTGCAGAATTACTTATGAAGAACCAGGCAAGAATTGGATACGAGGTTGAACCCGGATCTGGTGCGTGCAAATTCTCACTCTTACCCATTACCTCCACATGGAGATTGGAGAGCTCTTAGGAAAATGGATTTATGATACCATTGGTTTGGGGGCCCCTCGCTGTCTCTTGTCTATGGGCCCCCAAGGGTCTTGCTACGCCTTTGCTTTTGTCTATACTGAGACTGTCACTATTGCATCGGTCATCTTTATTAATCTGTTCTTAGAGATGGAGCCTAGTTGTAGAAGAAGTTTTATTTAAAAAAAGTGAGAGTTTTTGTTCATTCTCCTTTGTCAGTTAAGGAGATTTCCTCTTTGAGAAGAATCTAGCCCTCTCTCCCCATCGGGAGAAACATTGATTATGGGCGTCGCCATATTGCCTATTTTACCGACAACTCAACACCTTCATTGTGTTGTGTACATTGTCAGTGGTGAATGGGTTGTGGAACCCCTTCCAAAGTTTGTCAGCCTCATATAATGGAATTTAATGTATATTCAGCAAGTGTATTGCCATAGCTACCGAAAAACCACGACCTTATCTGTGGTTCACAAGTTTTGAGTGATCCCGTTTTTCCCGTTCTGGAGAAGTAACGTTTTCCCCAAACGGGACTGTTTGTCGCAGCTCTTCCCTCAGTGAAGAATTTATTCGCCGACTTGTTGGGTGACTTTATGACAAGGTCATAGACATTTTTATGGAAACATTAATAGTAAGATTGGATGGCTTACTCACAAATTGGTTCGTTTTATGGTAAGCAAGTGTTTTATCAGTCCTTCAAGATAAAGATAGCATGTTCCAGTTAAAGTTGCAAAAATTCTCAAGTCCTCAACGCTAAAAGTGTTGTCAGGACTTGATTCATTCACGCAAAATATAATTAAAAGAAAGTTCTAGTCCTATTTTCTCATTCAAATGCCCAATTTTTAATTTCGTTACTAAGAAAGACGAAAACATGCCACACAACACTAATGCTGATATTATGCGACAATGTGTGTTTGTTCATGAGTATATCCACTGTTTGATTTGAAATTTTCATCAAATGAACTGTATATACCTTCAGGACACGGTACTTGTTATTTTTACCCAAATGTCAGTGTACTAAGGAAAGTTTCAAACCATCACATTCAAAGTTTTGTCATCTTTTAAGAACGAACATCTTGTAAGAATTAGTAATATCAGAATTTGTAAATGGGGTCTAAAGGGGGGCAAGAATAAAATAATCCCATAGGAAAAGAAAATTGATTTATCGTGATAATATATTGGTGATGTAAATAATAGTCCATGAGTATTCTAGCCATTTTTCTTCTCGACGTGGAACAAATTGCGAGAGTTTTTGTTTTTACTGCAACGCTTTCTGTAAGGTTTCAACCCAAAACATCATGCTCAAAGTCCTATGGAATCTTTACATGAAAGTATGCCTATATTTGCATTAATCCAGAATGGTAGCATATCTTGACCTATAAATAAGCCAAAGTTCAAAGTTCTAAAAAGGGGTTTACATGTTCAACAAGGTATTACGGATACTTAAAAAGCTAATCAGACGAAACCTCATTTTGAATAAATTCAAAATGGCCTCCAAATATCAATATTTTGCCATCTCTTGGCTGATATAGATGACCTATACATGCGATTCAAAGTTCCGAAAGAGGATATTTGGGATCAAGCAACCGTTTGGTTTTAAGTTTGTTTGTAGGAAGAAATTATTTGCATAATTCCAAATGGCCGTCAAATTCCGAGTTTTTATATTGATTTCCGACTGCATTACTGATCAAAAGTTCTGGAAATGTCCTTGAGTGGAAAATGCAACCAAGACGATTTCAAAAATGTTTATGGAATGGCTTAAAAGCATGTTGTCAGTGCCCAATATGTTAACAATTGCAATATGTTACTAATAGAGAGGGAAGAAAACAGTTTGATTGGAATGGACTTTACATCTAAGGCGGCACATTGATCACCCACCAGAAAACTCACTTTATAAACGGCAACATATTTGAGAATTCCAACATTTTCCGAGGTAAAATGAAAAAAGTAGGGATGAATTTCACCTTTTGCTAGAGGGTGATTTGTTTGATTCAGCTCTTTGAAGTGATTTCTAAATGTCTGATACGATATGTCATCAGAAGTACCAGTGCAATTACTTGCTACATTTAAAATTTCCCAACATTCCTTAAGATGTCATTTAAGTCGCCTTAACTGTGAATGACACTTATCCAAAAAAAATATCGTTTTGACTTATTTATGAGCTGTGCATAACTTTTGAATATTGCACACATACTTTTTCACGATTGGATATCTTTCAATTGTTTATACAATGTTTTTGTTTTAACGTGTAATTGTTTTTTATTTCTCTACAACGTCTACCAAGCCAAGTCTATTTATTAAAGAGTTTCTTTTTTCATCTCTCAAATATACCCTTTTCACAATTCCAGCCTTATTCGCAGTTTCTTTGAAGAAATTTACGTTAACAACAAAAATATCAAGCTGGCATTGTGTCAAAATTCGAACACCAAATTAATTCAGCTTTTACATTATTTCATTAATGTCTTGATCATAAAAAGGAACCTAAAGGAATTTATTAGCCTTTTCATTGTCCCAAACAATCTATTCATTCACGGTGATGAATATCGAGGGTTATCATAGAACTGCAACTTAGCTCCATGGTTACATATAGGAATATCATCTTTTCACTTAAAATTAATACATATTGTGCTGTGTTTGTAAGGAAAAAAATCACCCACATCATCAATATTCATGCCAACAATTTGTGGGAACATTTCCGAAGTAACGATTGCATAATCAACACCCCACTTATTACATGTATCTCAATCGATCGTTTTTATTGCCTCAGAATACTGCTCAAAATTAGGTGGTCATGCATAATCTCAAATGATGACCTACTTTAAACATGAATAAAACGACTGACTGACGAAGAAAAACAGCAGAATACGGAAGTGGACTGGACTATGGTGCGATTATATTTACTGGAATGACAAGACAAGTATACAATTAAAGTCAATTGCACTGTTACCCCATTCGGACAGTGCACAATACTGTGTACGTAAAGGAGCACAGTAACGTATACCCCAAACGTACAGGCCTGGCTATCTACAGTGATCTAGGCTATGTGCTTATATGCATGGTTGTTTGCATGGTTATTTCCAATTAAGCTCACACCCACTATTGTATGAATGTAGCGATGAGCAATTTAAGCTCCGTGCGAGCTGCAGTGACCCTTTGTCTGGGAACTGTCCTGGACGAGTAAATTGAATGAAAGCTTGACGTAACAAGACGGCAAAAAGCTGTTTTCACACCTCCCTATTTTATTATCTAACTGGGGTGTACCGTGCTTATCTCCCCCAGAGCGTAAAGTCGTTGCAAATTTAAGGATAGTCTGGATGCCTTTATGTGTAAGATGCTTGTGTCTGCAGATTATGTCTTGGAGACCAAATCCTACAACTGAAGTTGACACTCATTATTAACACCGGAAAAAACATAGTTGACCAGTCTAGAAAGACAAATTTGTCATGAACTTAGTAGATAGAATTACTATTTTATTAGGAGAGATTGTAGAGCCTCCATCTCTGGTGACATTCATTTCAAGCTCTTCTGTTGGGCTCGCTTCATTGGTAAACATACTTTTGCAAGCTTTAACGAAAAAGTGGCAAATTTGATACTTAACTGGTACAATTTGCCTAGCCATAGTCACTGGAATCCTCTTGCATCCTATAATATCAGCTATCTGTTACACCTTTCAGTTGGCTATTTATTCCGTATATCATTAAGGGAAAAAGAGCAGCACGAAATGATCTCTGGTGACTGGCGACGATGATGGTATCTTGTAAACACGTTTGGTAAAACGTTAATGTTATGCATACAGTTACTCTCCTATGTAAGATGTACATGTCAGGATTTTCTAGCCAATCCACTAAATCAACAAATCAAGTGAAACAAATATGATTTTGGTGTAAGGGTTTTTCTGTGGAAATCAAGCTTAGCAAAACGATTTTACGATGACTTTTTCCTCGAGAAGATAGTTGGTAAGCCTTGACTACATGTTAAGTAAGAAAAGATAAAACGGACGTCTTAAAGTCACTACTCGTAACCCACGCGTTGAACGCACACACTTTATGTCAAACTGTAAGGTTTCGAAAGTAGGCGTCAAAGAGTAGGAAGACTGTGGTAGAAAACGTGATATAGATGATTTAGCGTTTGACAAAGAGGTTTGCAACGATCAAAATTGCACGTGGGGCTGAATCCTTTGATATAATGACCTTTTCAGGAAAATTGAAGTCTGTATTACCCCAGTATAAAGCCTAGGTTGCACCTGCGGTGGAATGAGCCTCTCTTGACAGTGATGTATACATATCTTACCCATAATGCATCCCAGATTACACAGTCTCTGAAAATATGATCAAAAACTCATATTTTGCTTAAATTTTGGCCGAAATCACCCAGTGCATCCCTATATCGGAATATTGAAACTAGGTCAAATTAATTGATATACACGGTATGCGGCTACTGTCACCCCGCTGATGACAATAGTAGCGCTAAGGTAATGCTGCATGGAAGATATATGATGGAGCCTGTCATCAAAGTTGCCCCACGCATTGAAGCTTTATGTGATGCTTCTGTAGGATGGCAGATTACGATGAAGTACAGACGTAGAAGTGTTACTACAATGTCATACGTAGCGGTTCAAGTTCCGTGTTTCTTGTTGTGAACACGAGTACAAGCTCTTTCACAATAACAAGTTCAATACTGTCTTAGATGTATAAGAAAAGATAAATACAAAATGTGTAAAAAAGAATGTGAATACTTACCTGCTTACCTACACTCTTAGGCTATGTACAGATTTTATGGAGTGCGAGTGCTTGCAACCATCTTTTGTTGGGTATGCCTGCGCTAGCTAGGCGATCTAGTCGCTGTCGCACCTCGCGACCTCTTGCGGGCATGTTATTGGGATCATATGCAAGTTGTGGCACTGTTTTTGCATTACGCATACATGAAATTAGTACACCTTGCAAAATGTATGTGGTATCTATATATGATGGGTTCGTTACTAGTAGTTACTGCCCAAGACAGTGAAGAGGATGTCAGTAAGAAAACTACATTTAAAAGGTACTTTCATTTGTCTCATAATGAGGTCTTTCATGCTAGGAAGGTATGAGTTCTGTTGTGCGTTTGTACATGGAATGAAGCAATTATGTTAGCACATTACAATATCACTTGATAGATTAACTGCTAACACCTAAATTTTAGGTAAGGATATCCCGTGGGGTAAGGCTTTTTGCTCACCCTTAACAGCCCAATTTGATGGATAAAGTTGCATGTTACAACTACAAGTTTGGGAAAGGAAATCTCCTGAGGGCTGCGCTTCCTCCTCACCCTGTGTAACGTCAGTAAACGAAGGGCCTCTCATTGACATTTGTTAGGTATAGCCTTAAAGTCTAGTCGGCAAGGTACCTCAATACTGATGGCGGCGGTACTATAAGTGTTTGAGAGTGTGCGCAAAGTTGGTCAAGGATGTCGTGTCAGTGCACATTATAAGCAAACTTCCCACTACGGGCCTGTCGTTGTCATGCCGTAATCAAGGGGGCCAGGGGAGACGCCGCCTTGACAAATTTCGCTACCCCAGGAAATTTTTAATTACTTTGGCTTTAAAACAATTATAAAGCTAAAATTATCCACTTCTTGAATTCGTTTCAGAAGATACCAGCGTAACGGATAAAGGTGCAGGATAGTCCTAGATGTCATCTGTGTAAAGTTTCTTGAGAAAAGGTAACTTTTTGAGGATATGAGGGATGCAGATCTATGTGGAGCTCGGCAAATGTTGTTGAAATTTTGTGTGTACAAGGCAAGGGCCAAGAAATGTATTGGCTTGCATAGGAACGTAATGGTGGGGTCCTAAGTTCAAAGGCTAACCTTTACTAGCCCTTGAACATTGTTATGTGCCCCCCAAAAACATACCCTTCCCACGGAAGTTCACACTAACCCCCCCCCTCCAGTACCTTATCTGTATGAGCCTGGCCGTTGTTTGTACATCTTACCATCCTTAATTTTGTAAAAATCTGTTACGTTACCTATACGAATAAATCAAAATCCTTTACAATTTTCTTGAAGTTCAATCAGTGTCTCCTGGCCCACCAAAACAACTTTTCTTTATTTGAAACAAAAGAAACGAATAAAGAAGTAAACGAAAAATTTAACTTTTCACTGGGAAGTTTTGAAACAAAGCAATACGGTACAATATGCTGGCAGTGATGTTTACTTATATCAGTGCCCCAGTCTTAAAATCGCAAAACAGATCCACTATATCTTGCTTTAGCAAATTGCCAAGATGATTTGTGAGATTACAGGATGATCAATAACATCCAGAAACATATGTCAGAAATGTAATTGATAACACTACGAAAAAAGCGCAAGAAATCTATCACACGCTGACTTATTTTCCCTTAGTTTCACCCGTGACACTCTAGACAGCTACCTCATGAAGGCCTATCTAAGGGCTTTCTTGACGATTTCACAGTCTGTCTAATCTCTGTGGAGGTTTACAAAAGGTTTTTTCTTTAATTTATACATGTTGTTTTGGGTTTATTTTATAAAGTGTTGAGGCACGAAACTTAAGTCTTACTTTGAAAAACGTCAAAAATCCATTTGGGGATACGGTTCGTAATTGCTGTTGGAATAGTAGGAGATAGTTCGGCTGACTTTTCTTAAAACATTAGACGTAAAACTGGAAAAAGTAAGTTACAGAGGTGAATTGTGAAACTCCCATGTACTCCTTACGGTTGGTAACTAAACGCCGTTCTCGACAAGAAAATGATTGAAGGAGGGTCTTAGACGTTACAAAGTCTTACTCAGCGTCGGAATTTGGTGCTCCTTTTTAGTTTCTGTCTTTGATTTGCCCTTCAGCTCTCATTCGTGCCCGTAGGAAAACAGCCAGTGAGCAGAGTGAACAATTGATTGAAAAACTAGCAGCAAAGAGAAATTTTATTATAGAGTTAGAGACATTCTCAGAATGGATTAGGCTATCCACAATCTTGTTACTGTCTAGTGGGAGAGATTTTCCTTAAAAGGAAAAGAGGCTCAATTTATTTAGAGTGGGCATAAAGTTGCTGTTGGAAGGAGCCTCTGTGAGTGTTGCCTCCCCCCCCCCCCGGCCGACGTGCATTATTCCTTCCCTTATGTTGGTAGCGTTTGTTATTCTGCTATATGCACATCAAGGAGGGGTACGTACTACATTTACCTTTACAGCAGGTGTTGAATATGTACGTCTCTTCACGTACGTACTCTGTTGGTATTGCGAGTGCAGTCAATGTGGGTGCAGGAGCAATACACATCCGTCGGGCGGGGCTGTACTACATATCTACTGTGAAGTATACTTTAAGAGTAGATGGCAGCAATTTCATTCAACAACAGTTTTGGACGTGCAAGATGGCCTGTGACAATCATTCCTTTAAGGGAGATGGACAAAAAAAGAGGATGATTTTCAAGTAGAGACTCCGCCTCTTTCAGGATTAGGAACTTATTCAGTCTAATATATCGGTACAGTTCGATGCTCTTCTTGCGAGGTCCAGTTTGAGTTTGCTATGATGGATAAGACACTACTCTTTTGAACAACATGTCATTGCTGAGATAACCGAATGATTAATATATTACTTTAAACTTGTTGGCAAATGCTGATTGCTAAAATATCTCGTGAAAAAGTTCCTTTTTGTTTTCTTAGAGTACGAAATGCGAAGATGAGTCTTAGCAATGATTCATATCTCGCTCAACAAATGGTAAAAA
>WURT03530442.1:1268-41424 GCA_009936505.3 Holothuria glaberrima | reverse complement strand
ACATATATAGGGTTACCATATTTCTCTAAGCTGAAAGTGGGACATAACTTTTGAAGACTGATCAGGAGGAGGGTGGTATAAGTGCCGGTAGGACTATCTAAGCGGAGCGCCACCATCGGTTGGCGCGGAACGTACAAGAAAATTTTGGGAATTTACAAACCCCCATATGGCCGGAAATGGCATTTCCCGAGTGTTTTAAGATGTATGTACGAAGCCTTAAAATAGGGATCTCACGTCTGAAAATTCTCAATTAATAAAAAAAAAAAAAAAAGCAATCTATGAAAAATTGAACGGAAATTGACAGCCCGGCTAATTTATGAACTGAATTTCCCCGATCTCGAATTATGACCAAGAAATAGTTTCTTTACGGTCGATCCCTCGACCATAGTGATATTTCAGTTGGGTTCTTATCAGGAAAAAGTGCCGGTCGGAGAAGTTACTTTAGCAGATTGTGGCGGTCGGCAATTCTGCGTCCTGGTCGGGAAAGACCGGCGCCGACGGGCAGATTTAGATTTGGGTATCTGCACGCGGAGAAGCCAAATGGTGCAATATTTTAAGCTGATTCCACTAGCTTTGTTTGCCTTATACGTGCAGGTCGGAAGTTCGGGCTAAAGCTTGATCTTCCGGGCTAAAAACAGTGATCAAACATGAGGATTTTTACTGTGCACACAAAAATAAGATAAGGAATATAACAGCTATATTCGTTTTCGAGAAAATCGGGATCCATTTGTCTTTTTCGGCCGGTACGCTCAGGTTTCCTTTCAAAAAACGGGACAATCCCGATTAATCGGGAAGGATGGTAACCTATACATATGCTACCCTTGAAATAAAATTTGCGTTCAATAATTCACGCATTTTAAGTACTAAAAAATATCAGCATCTGTTTGCATAATAACCATGATCGACTAACGGCCATTCGATTTCTTTATGACGCAGCAGGTTTGAGGGTTGGAAACTCGGATTAAAAAAGCTGCCACGCGGGACTTCGCAGTAATCTAAGGCATATTCTGTCCTTCTTGAATTAATAATTGGACAAACAGTGGACATGAAGGATGCGCGCGAAGCGCGCCGAAAAAATGGACTTTTAAAGACCGTTTGGTAATGTTTCTAGGAACTGCATCTACAGAAGAAGTCGGAAAAGCGAACTTCTTTCGCAGTCATCGGAATACAAAATGAACGCACCCTTAAGTTTACAGGAAACTCGAACGCCTCCGACTTAATGAGTTTAGTAAGTGAAAAACTAGCACATACTGCACCGACCCGACTGCTACGCGACAGTAAAACACAGTTACATGGCAGACGGATCGGTTAGATGTGTGCTAAATTTTGTTCTCGACCTCACTGTCTGTCCCGATTGCAATCAGACAGTCTTCGTCGACTTCATCGGAAATACCAGTGTTTGATATTCTGAGTGAAGTCGGGGGAAAAGGAAGGGTCGTCGCGGTTTAGTAAAGCCCTGGCAGTGTTCAGCTGTCATTGACCCAAAGGCAACTCATCTTTTAATAAAGAAGCCCTTGCAAATTTGGTGCGCCCCCTTTCTCCATCTTACTGTTCTTTGTAGGCTTGGAGTTCCTTTTAAACAAAAGGATATTCTCTTTTAGGTAGGTTCAGAGGAAGGCTCTTAGCTTACATTCTTTCTTACATCATGACTTCTTTGACCTACTGGTTAGGGCTAGTCCATAATCACTACATGTGGACGGGGTCAGAGGTAGAAGGTACATAAACAAATATAGTGTACATAACGCTCACATGGTTGTCCATTCACTTGAAATGTAGAATAACAAGTATGTTTGTGTTCAGTTTTAAGTATGAATACGACTTTCTACGCTTAGGTCAATTTAGCCTTCAGTACAGATAAACTTTGCAATCAAGGATGACACCTCTTGCTTGAACTCTACAAGGCGGCTGAAGTTGGGGACCTTTTTCGCTTGTGCTATGGGAGAACTCCCGAAGGGCGTCTAGTAAAGTCTCGTGGTTTTTAGAGGATGGTTTTAGATTTTCGTCAGCAATGGGTGAAAGCAGAGCTCTATTCGAGTCCATCTAACCAGATTCCGGGTCAGTTTTAATTCCAGTGGGCATCATTCGGGCTAAATCCGAGTCCAGTTCTTCCCGATTCCGAGTCAGTTCTGACCCCATGTCCCCTCCCCCCTCATAATTCTAGGCCAATTCCGATCTTAGCCATTTAACAATGTAGCATCCTGTACATTCAAATACTTTTTCTTCCTTTGAACAAATTACACTCATCAAAATCCGGCGTTTTTGGGGTGGGGGGGGGGGGAGGTCAATTCTATACCCTGGCTCACCCTGTAATTTTGTTGACTGTATATGATCATTCATGTGTGGAGATTTGTACTAATAACCATGTAGCCTTAATGGGCAATTCTCGTCATCCCAGACAATTCCAATTCTCACAACTAAGCAACTTGTAGCTCCTCCCATACCTGTGTAAAGCTCCTCCTTTTGCAGACACAAATCTATTTTATTGCCTGAGGCCATCTCCTGGTGAGGATACAAGACTACAATGTGTATTAAATCCAAACTCTTTCTCGGCATTGTGTGGAATGTCAGCTACTCTGAGTGAATCTTTGAATTTTCAAACTTTGATGTCAATCAGAGCAGTCACCAACTGAGAATTTTGATACCACCACACTAAAAAATATACTTTGGGGTGACTAGTTTTTGTCTTGAAAGTGGACCTAAAGTCTAGAATTTCAAGAATATATATATATATATATATATTGCAGAGGTTGGAAAATGAATTTCATTCACCCAACTCCCATTTTTGAAGCTTACTCTGCTGATGCGATGTAAAATGTTGAAATTTATTCAGTTTATTTGAAACAGTCGATTGCGTACCGGCCCATTATTTGTGATGCCCTTCTTGTACAACTCACATTACTTGCTTTTGTTTCCTTTTGAAATTAAGATGTTTATACGACCCAAGTTGAAAAATTTACTGTTCCTTTGCATAGTATGTTGCACGGAGAAGGCTAACATAGCTAAGTCACCCTGTAAGAGTAAGACAGTTATCGCATTTTGGCATGACGTACAGTAGCTTTCAACACACAAAAAAATAAAAAAATAAAAAAAGAACAAGAGTGACATCACAAATTATTGCGCAAGCTACCCTTTGAAATTGAATGAATAAGCTTTAACATTTTATATCTCAGCTCAGGAATTGCCCTGTGAAGATGGGAGTTGGACCATTTGGATGCATTTTTAAGCTTTGTAACAAACTATTTTTGAATTTGTAGATTTTAGGTACACTATAAGTAACATCTGTGAAACTTTTCATTTTTGTGCACTCGGATGGAATAGGCTACGAGTCACAGTGGACACTGCAGACCAACCAATTCGATTCCGGGACCTCTCATCCCTGGCCAGTTCAACGAAACACGGACTCGAGTTCGGACTCTAACTTTACAGCCCCGGAAGATAACCCGCAATTCGTCTTTTTGACCAAGGCTACTTTATGGTCCCAAACCAAAATGTAAATTTTGAGTCCTTGCAGAATTTGTGCAGGCAAAAGACCATGCACATTGAACAACACATCTTGTTCAAGTAAAAATTTATCTGGCCAAGATAAACCTCTTGAAATGCCCATGTAGGGTAACGGTCCACGATTGACCAGCATATGCTGGACCAGAACACCTTGCATAAGTCTTACATTGTATTACTCATATTCAGCCTATATTCTGCTGACCTAATTATGTGGAATGGTACATATCGACAGACGGCCAGACATATGTAGAACTGCAGATGGGCCCAGAATGAGCCCATATGAGTAATAAGGGCTGGCTCACATTGTCTCCATCTGGATCCTGGGTTCAAACTTCATTGGGGAACATGAGCTTACCACATAGGGCCCAAATGTTGGCCAATATATGGTACTAGTAAGA
Source organism: Holothuria glaberrima (assembly GCA_009936505.3). NCBI lineage: Eukaryota > Metazoa > Echinodermata > Holothuroidea > Aspidochirotida > Holothuriidae > Holothuria > Holothuria glaberrima. The sequence goes on along the minus strand of WURT03530442.1, from coordinate 37,525 downwards.
ATTCAACATGGAAAACGGAGAATTTCACTTTGGTATGTAGTACTTTTCAAATAAACTAATACTTTTATTCAAGTGAAAAGATCCGTGAACCTATAAATAAACATTAAATCACCCAAAATCCCCAAGTACTGGAAACAGTTAACACTCATAAATATTTCAAAAGTTCTCATAACGATGAGAAGTTATCATAAAATGAAAATTAGTGTTTTCCTTTTCGAGTAGCAAACTAATTTAAAGGAAAAGCTTCGATTTATTTGTCAAACGTACTGTTGTTTGAGCTGCACAGTTTGAAATCTGCACGTGGTAGCACAGACAAGGAAGCGGGAGAGAGGGGCTCGGGGCGCCAGCCTCCAGCGAGATTTGTGGGGGCAGAAGTATGCTTTAACCCTCACTTTTCAAGGACGAAAACCCCTTATTTGCCTCTTCTGTAAGAAATGTCAAAATTTTGCGGTAATTTACCTTAAAATTTGACTAAAATGATGCAGCAAATTGCATCTAAATACCCTCACATATCCAAAAATTTCCTAAAGGGGAGAGGGGCGCCCCTCCCCTTAGACCCCTCCCCCAGGACGGCGATCCAAAACAAGGTTGAGCCCCCACGCTCGAACAGCTTCCTACGCCTATGATAACAGGCAAACGTCTGACAGAGAATAGATAAAACGCAGGAATTCTGGCCCTGCTTTTGGCCCTTACCTCTGTCCCTATAAAAAACGAAAAAAAAAAAAAAGAAAAAATGCAAAATTTTTGCCTGCATTACAATTTTGTTTGCATCGCTTTTAATCAGAGTGAAATAAAATTCCTGGGTTTGAAATTCATGTCCAAATTTCAAGGCCCCTACTTGACGCAAACAATAATTGGAAGAATACCGAAAGAATGTTGCTACATATTTTTAACGATCACATTTTTCTCCCCCCCCCCCAACATTGTGCGGGTCCACCTAATCGAACACAAACGTGGAGGAATCCTTTGGCTCATGAGTTACATTTTCACGTCGTGTGGCAGCTAACTCAACAATTTAGATCAAATTTTGTTTCTTTCAAAGGCCCGTTATGATGGGGAAACGATACACTTCTCTTGGATGCAAACCCACCTTACTTTACCCCCGGGGCGGGGATCGAACCCCGAACCCCCTGATTAGTTAGCATCATGGCTTCATATTCCACCGCCTTTATCCACCCGACCACAACATCGCTTTCGTCATTACAGCAAGTAGTCTCAAAAACGACTGAAAAGGCAATCATTTACAAACTTATTGCAAAGTTGTGAATAAAGATTGATATAAGGTTTAATGGAAGTCAATCCGTATGAAGTTCAAAACCTCCCTCCTCCCACTTTACATTTTGTCAGTAGTGAAACATAAATGCAGTAAAAGTATGATGAACTGGTAATTCACAAAATAATGTCAGCGAGGCCCATCTTTATCTAGGCTACACTTTGTCGTTTTACCGATGTCTGCGAAATACAATACCTCATATTCATACACATGAAGGGAGATGTCATAAAGAAGGATGTTTACTTTCTGTCTTATTGTTACCCTTTATCTTTGTGATTGTTATCACGCTTCCTTATGTTGAAGGTGATCATACAGATTTCAACAGTTTTATTGGACTTTGCCCTCATATGGACTACAAAGCACAGTGCCTTAACAAAGCACATGTACAACTGGTGATTAACGTGTAGTTGCTGCTTACGATCTATATTTTTTTCATTTTCATATTTCATTACATGGACGTAGACTGAAACTGCAAGGTTTAAGGTTAGTATGCTCTTGTTTACTAATAGCATTCAGCTTCAATTTTCATTTTAATTCGTTAATTATATAATCAATGCAAATTTTCATTAGGACTTTAGTAACTCACAATTTGATAACGAAAACACCCACACGTGTTCACACATGTACCTACTCAGGGTGGATGACTGTTAATAACGTTGGTTAGGAGTATTATCTAAGAGTGTAATCAGTACAACGTGGATGGTTAATTTGTACAGTTGGTAGTCGGTATAGCCGGCTCCCAGTTTTGGGTATGAATGAGTAAACATGCATTAAGACAATATATTTTTGGCATTGTTTATTAAGTTTATGTATTGCCTGGAAGAACTAAATATAGCCTGAAGTATGGCGGACTCCTATTGGTCGTAGCCCACCCGGGTGGACAAGGGGAAGTTGCCCCCTGAGATTTCCCTATCCTAAATGCAAAATAGCTAATTGAAAAATATCGGACTTGAAAATCCTAGAAATTCTATTGTCTTGATAACTTTTTGAGGCCCTCAGAGCCTGGGAAATCGCATAAAAAGTATACCCCCCAAATTTTCCGGGGAGTCCCCGGGCCATCGCCGCAGACGGGTTTTTATGCGAGTAACTAGCACTGAGAAATAAGTCCCCGTACTCATGCAATGCTTATAACGTATGTGGCTGAAATTAAGTTGATCTTAAGTGTCAGTTGTTTCTCACACGGTGCCACATCCTGCCTACATAAAATAGCATACGATTGCCTTGCTAAAATCAACTGATCAATGAGAATGTGTTATACTAGTTTAGTGGCGAATCTCAAAAAGAGCTCTAAAACTTTACACACCCGGGACAGTTTTGTAAAATATAGCGACTATACTAAAACTATTGCTTACAATGTAACTTTAAATTTTCGGTTGGTTGTCACTTTTTAAAAGTTCCCGAACATGCAAATTTTCAAGGTCAAAGGTCAAAAAGGTCAATTATTCAGAATTGTAGTTTTTTGCCACACTTTAAGATGACGTGACCTATAAAATGCTGTGAGTCAAAATGAATAATTTATACAGTTTTAAAGTGCTCAAAATTTAAGGAAAATAGAAGATTTTTAATTTGTCTATAGAGTGTTTTCGTAGCCTTAACAAAGAAACTTAAATAACAGACTAAGACACGTGAACGGTCCATTTACCAACACATTCAATTCAATTCTAGACCATTGGTGAAGACGGAAAAGACAAACTTCCAGAAACTATCCCAAGCGTTCTGTAAACTATGCAAAGGTGATGCTTAAAATATTCCTTTTGATTTTTGAATGTTTCTTAATTTTCCGAACATGCAAACTTTTAAGGTCAAAGGTCATTTAAGGTCGCACTTTTTAAACTTGAACTGCATTTTTCGTCTTTTCCCATGAGAACCCTCACAGAATCATAGGACTTCAAACAACATTTATTCAGATATTTTAAAGCAACTTTGACAGGGGTGAGGCCAGGTGGGGTGAGCAAGCCATGGCTCCCTTCGGGGAAGGATGAGACCCTCCACGGAAAAATTTTCCAATCTTTTTTAGGGAGAATGACTGTGTCCGATGAAGTTTTAAATCTCCAACGGCGACTGGTCGGCCCAACAGTTTAGTTGAGTTACTCTCAAAGAGGACAACTGCTTCAACTAAAGCCTAAATTTTCGGTTTTCCAAAATACATTTCCAACCCCACCTTTTACATTTTCTTAAAAAATACCCAAAGTTTTAAATAGCCTCCAATACCAATAATTAAAATTTCTCCACTACCCCCCCCCCATTTTTGCTGCCCAAGAGCGCTGGAAATTTTATTCACCATCCTTCCAGTAATCTGTCGCTTTTGTCCTGGTTTTGGGCGATGGCCTCCGCCCCTACCCCTATCGAGAACTTGCTTAGTGCAGTCCTTTAAATGAAGTGGGATTTAATGAAAATATTTATACCATATACTGTATTTTCGTAGCTATATTTGAAAAATCTGACTTTTGTTTCGGTTGTTAATCTGTGTGGAACCACGGCATTAATTAGATTAAATGTGCAGCAATCACACGGCTAATTTATATTAAATATATTTCGGTGTTTCTTTCTATGCAATTACTATTTGCCAAAATGAACTAATTCAGTTAAAAAGGGTAGGTGGTCGCAATATCCCATGCATAAACAGTAAATGTTCGTTTAAAACTTTCCGAACATGATGTAAATTTTATTAAGGTAGAAGGCGTCTTTGCTCGGGAAGTCACTCAAGTAATACATTTTAGCTTTACAAACTGACAAAGTATTGTTTTTGTTTTGTTTCAACACACATTTTCTGCTATCTTCTTTTTATTGAGAGGGAGTTGGAATTTAGTCAGTTTTCCAGTTTCTTTCTTCCTTTTTTGCGTGTGTTTTGGTTTTTGTTCTTTTGGTAAATTTATGGGTGATAACTCTTCTATAAGGAGCCTAGTCGGTTGGCACATTGTTTCCAACCTACCGTCATTCCGAAATTGAAATCTTGTTAATTAAAATATAGTTGTCCTCTCATATACAGGCTAAAACAGTGGTTTGAGAGAACTTACATCGACGATTGTTAAGTGTGAATTTGGTACCTGCGTTTTCCAAGCCATTACGTGATTTGGGGGAAATTAGCGAACATGAATGTCCTCATGCATGCATGGCATACCCTCCTCGCCTCTCCAGAAGATAGGATCTTCTTTATACAGTTTATGCGATTTTCTCTGCAGTTATTTAATTTTTTTGAAAACATCCCCTTTTTAGAAAATAAATAGTCCCCGTTTATTGATAACGAGCATAGTTACCTTAAACATCTTCTATGATATAAAAAACGCCTTTTAAAGTTTGAGTGAAAGGGCAGGGATTCTTTCAAGTTGATAGTGCCTTTTTCCGTTGGCAATGGGAAGACTCTTGTCCAGCAATCTTTGGTTGTTTCCCTTTAAAAGTTGTTAGGTCTAGAGATGTTACTGATTATTAGGACTCGTCAATAGTACAAATGTTAATTATAGGCGTACTAGTCAGAGGTCTGGGGAGATGTAGCCCGGAGTGCATGTGGAAAAAATCCTACTTCTCTGGCACATTTTGTGAAAATCGGGCCATTTGTCGGATTATAATGGTTTTTCTTGCAAACGGCTTAGCCTCTCCCCCCAGAAAATGTCCCTTACACCCATGGTAATTGTTACATGAATTTAATTCATTTTTTTACTGGTGAATAAAACTTAAATGAGTTATGATAGTAGAGCACTAATTAAAAATTGTTTCTCTCCATTAGAAAGCTAGTGGGTGATTCTCGCATCGGTCGATATTATTTTCAAGTGTGGACATAGAAATGACTCATGCTCATAAAAAGACTTGATTTTCTTTGGCAAAAAAAAAATCCTTTAAAAAAAAAAATTCGCAGTTCTCAAAACTTTTCCTGTTGAGATGAAAACAAGGAAGTTGTAGAGGGGCTGTTGATACGTTATACAATTTCATAGATGATCTTGATTTCATCTTCGTAAAGTTATAAAGACAGTGTTTACTAATCACACTTTCAGACCTTGGAATTACTTTAATTCTGGCCACATCTAGCATTGTGAGGAGGATATTTAGGAAACAGGTTCCTTCCAAAGGACGGATATTATCATTTTTGTCACATTTGGTGCATTGTATTTTAAAATTTTACATCTTATATGGAATTCGCAATATTTATAATGAAAAAACACTCAGCTCTTCAGTACTACCTTTCCTGCTTACAGAGAGCATTTCAATTGTAACGACATTTTGATTTCTCGCGTTCAGAAGCTCAACATGAAAAATGCCAGAGGTATAGTTTTTTTTCTTTTAATGCCATATAGCCTAAAGAATTTATAAAAGCATGGGCAGAAGCCTAAACGATATGAAAAAAATCTTCATTTGTTTACAACGAATGGTAACTTGAAAACACTAAGCTGCTGAGGGAAACACCATAGCCACATTGTTTCGTTAACCTTACAACGGTTCCTTTCGTTAACCTGAAGTATGGTTACTTTCTAAACTTGACCAGTGTGCGTATGGCTGGTGAAGTTTTTGTTTAGCACTTCGCAAAGATTAACCTGTGTGGCAGAAATTAAAGAGAGCCACTACGCAGTCAAAAATTCGACAGATCAATTTTTATGCAAAAAGAGCATTATATTGCAGTGTACAACATATAACGATCTTTCAATAAGAGACGCTTTATCTCCACGTGGCAAAACATGCATAAGATGCATTACAATATCATGACGTGCAAATTTGCAATAGGGCAAACTAGGAAAACTCAATGAAAATATTCATTGTAACCATGGGGAATATTGATAATTAATGATTTTATACATTGATTGCAGTTCAGGGATGTTAATTGTAAATTTATTCAAAATATATACCACACTAGACTCAAGGAAAAGCTGAATGTGAAGCACACATGCGTAGTACAAAAATTGTTGAAGTTTGGGTGAAATGGACGCATGACCTTTGAACCTCCTAATTACCATGTTCGGGTAAATTTAAAAGGTGACAACCAACAGAAAATGAAAATTGATATCCTAAGGAACGTTTTAAGGATAGGTGTCAACTCTTACAAAGTTATCCCCGGGGAGGGGTCGGAAATTTCAGACTTCGCCACTAGTCTGTGATTTCCCTGTATGCGTGTTTGAAGCTTCTATTTCTTCTTGAATTTAACGTTTCTAGGACACGAAGTCTCAAAAATGTTTTAATGCAACTTTGATAGTCTAGAAACTGTCATTTTGGACAAAAGGTAGACCTAAAAATTAAACACTAACCGACGGTGGCCTTCCAGAAAGCGCACTATGAAGAGGAAAAAGCCGCACCAATACTTCTGCTGTTGCTTTGCACAGTGTCATACCACAACCACATAACCCTTAATAATAATAATTTCTAAATATATGATTATTTTAAAGATTTTTCAAAGATATTGCCATATTTTATTTAAGCAAAATTACCAAGGCAAAAATTTCTCAAAGGAAAAGGACCTTAGACAGCACACCTCCCTTACAGTCAGCCAAAAAGAAAACAGAAAAGGAACTAAAAATAAAAATTTGTACATATTTAACAGTTCAACGCTTTACATAAAACAACACCTTTTACACTTAAGCCATCTTGTAAAGAGAAAACTATCTCAGAGAGCAGGTGTGTTATCCTTGCCCTTATACACCTCCCACATAAAAAGACTGTATAATAAACATTTCTAAACATATCTTAAGTTTAAAGCTTTGTCAAAGGCAGCCTAAATTTTCACCGGTGACTTTACATAAATGTCATATGCTCCATTTAGACGACTCCCACAAGGCCCCCTTCCCTCCTCATGGGGCAATGGGTGACAAAGAAACGCTCCTCCTGGGTGCAAACTATCCTATTGGTACGCCACTGGACGCTGTCATGTACTGCCTCCTAGAGATTTCGATCAGGCCACGGCCATGCTCCTTCATGCACGCGGACTGGCCTTTGTGGAGATGAAAGGACTTTCGCATGCCGGGGAAGCTTGGCTTAGGTCAGTTTTGAGCCGGTTTAGATCTGTAGATCACGAACAGACGAATATACACCACTTAACCGAAGGTTCATTAGATCGAAGGTTCGCTAGAGCGAAAATCAGTGTGAACGAAAATCTACTTCCGGTTGTTAGACGTAGGGTTTGAATATGGAAAAGATACTGAACGTTTGTCTATAGTTGCTTTGTAACTTTGAAATGTATTGGAAAAAGTTTTGTAGGAGGAAATTGTCTTCCTCATTTGAAAGAACAAAACAATGATTTCCTGTAGTGTTTTTGGGCAGCAGGTGATTTTTTCTTTCTTTTTTGATAATAAATACCACTGCAGTGAATGCACACAAAACTACTAAGTTGTGTGAAGAGATTAGTTGCCATGTACCGTGAATAACTCACTCCAGTTTGCGCAAACATACTGGACCTGGGTATCCAAGCAGTTACTATGGGAGGAGGGCGTGACTTCAGATTAAGCACTTACTGATTAGCTGGATGGAAACAATAAACATGTAAATACAGCCCTGTTTCGATTTGCTTTTTGTCGTCAAAATGTTTTACCAAGCCAACAAAGACTTTGTTGCGTCGGCACGATTTCCAGATGAAAATGCTTTACAAAACGAAATTACGACATCATCTTCGAAGCGCCCCTTATCACCCACCGTCCGATTTGGTAACACTGATAAAATTAATATGTTTTAGCAAACTTAGATCTCGCATAATTTTGAAAAGCCCGTTACAAAAATTCTTACACAAACTCCGGACATGTTAGTTAATTCATAATGCAATGAATGAATGAAAAACAGTACAGATTAAGAGAAACTTACTGGTAGATGCAAATCCCATCCCCTACAGAGGCAAATGAGAATCTTTACATTTTAAGTTGTCATCACTGACAATCATGGAAGTATGTATGTGGGTCAACACCATCATTCAGTGTGTAATGAAGTGTAACACGCCTTTCCAAAATGCCTTATTGCAAAAATTAGCATTTTGCCTCATAGTATATTAAGCATATTTCATACTGAAAAGTCTCAACCCTTGTAAAAGTACACTTAGGTTAAAAAAGACCATGGTAGAATATCTCGCCAATTAGGCACATATTTTCTAAAGGTGTGGGCTCTATACACGGACTTCTTATATATATGGACAGAGCATATAGGCTAGGCTAACACTAATGTACGATCACTAGTGCCAACATCCTATCCGTAAGTTGTCGCCACCGTCCGTGGAAAAAAAAGCGTACCATGGTGGCCGCCTACTATTCTCTTGTGTGTAAAAGTTTAGACTTGCTCAAGTTGCAAAGTATTGACAGATTGTCTAAGAAACTTGTAATATTTTAGAAAGAATGCAAGCTCAGGTCAAATTCAGCAAAAGAATGAAGGATTGTGACATTGTTCTTCCATCGATGTTTGTATTTTGTCCGAAATGTTGCAGATTCATCGTCAAATTGGGCAAATTGTAGTACCCCTGCGGTTCGAACGGTGGCGACCGATTTGGTCACGTGATCCTGTGTCCATGTATTAAAGTCCGTGGCTCTATAGCAGGAGTAGGAGGGGGAGAGGGGAAGGTTGATCCAGGGACGAAGTCGCTCGGAAGGCTAAACAAAGTAGGAACATAATCATAAGCAACTTGCATTCAGACGATCTGTTTAAAAGGGTTAAAAAATAACCAAGAGTGTCGAAGACTATAAGGCATCTTTTGGAATGTTTTTTTTTCTCAGTGAATGTAGGCCTATCCATAACCGCCATCTACTTAACAGGAGGCTTGCCAGGAGATACGAAAAATGTTGTTTTGAAAAAAAGAAGAAATTTAACGACAACCAAAACCTAAACTTCAAAACTTGTTCACCTACATAATCCTACGAATATTATCTAAATTATGATATTAGATTGCTACATGATTCCCACTTGATGTTTGGCTTCTACAGAGAATGGAGATGTACTTTCACCTTCAGAAAGGGTTTTCACCAGAATATTCTATGTACTACCGGTATTGCCTCAAAAATGGTCATCAGTTACGATCTGCGAAACTTAACGCGCCACAAAGTTTAGCAACAAAATTAAATATTAATAATATAAATACTTTTTGTACATACTTAGCCTAAAAGCAAGTTTACATAAGATATTGAAGTCTGGAAAAGAGGCTATGGAGAAATCGGAAACTCCCTCCCACGTGTGTGTAAGAAAACCAAAGTCTTTATAAGTCATAACGCAGATTATAACAGACTGCATCTTATTGAAGTAAGTTACAAGATGCCCAGCAAGGCAACATTTTAGGCTTTCGGCCATCAAATTGTATCTTTTCTCTTTAAGAAAAAACCCTCCACTTACTAAAACGATTTTATGCATTGGGAAATAAACATTTATCAGATTAGAGAAAAAATTTAATACGTATCAAAATAATTTTCAGTATCTCTTGAGGAGATAAATTACTAATTTAGATGTCATTTCTTTTATTAACATTTCATTAGGCATTGAACGTTACAAAGACAGCTATGGCAACACAAAGAACTTTAAACCTTGATGAAGAGATACTCGTGTGCTGTAAATGTCGTGATACATTAAACGAGCCAAAAATTCTCGACTGTCTTCATCGCTTCTGTCAAACGTGTCTTGCAAAGGTTATTGATAAAGCTTCGGATGAAGAAAAGTTTCAGTGTCCCACCTGTAGAGAAGAATATACTATTCCAGATGGTGGAATTGAAAGTATCAAAGGGGATTTCCTAGTAAAAGCCTTGCTTGAAAATAGAAAGCTAGAAAAGGAGTTAAAAGAAAGGCAGAAAGAAAAAAATTGCAGCTCTTGTGAAAAGCTCACCACCGTAGTTGCAATTTGCCCTGACTGTGGAGGTTTCATCTGTGAAGTTTGTTTATCTGGTCATAAAATGATGAAGACTTTCAGTAGTCATCACAACATCGTTACTTTAGAAGACATTGAAAGTGGTAAGGTAAATTTTAGTTTTAAAAGTATGACAACAAATTTGAAAGCACCAAAATGCCCTGTTCACAAGGATATGATACTACACATAAACTGCCAAACATGTGATAAACTTGTATGTCCTGCATGTGCTTCCATACATCACAACAACCACCAACTTGAAGAAGTAGCATCAGCTAGCGAAAGAATAAAAGGCAGAGTGCAGGAACTGGTCGAAGAGTCGATGATTTCAGAGGAAACCCTCAAAAAGAGGATGGGAGAAGTGAGAAAAACCAGTCAAACAAAGCTAAATGAAATTTCAGGTGCTTTAAAACAGCTGAAGAAAACTGCTAGTGGAGAAGAAAAAAATCTCAGACGAGCTGAACAGGAATCTTTGAAACAACTGGCGGAAATGAAAAGACTGATAAAAAAGGAGACAAGCGATAACATAAATATCATTCGTCAAAGAGAATCATGTCTTGAGAAGAAAATAAAAATGTTGGAGAAGTTCTGTGCACAGACGCTTAAGAAGACAGAAGATATTGTAAAAGAGAAAATAAATAAGTTGCAATATACCCAAACCACCGCTAGAATTTTAACGGAAGATGTTGATAACTGGTCTGTCCTATTAGCGAGTCCCGATCTACAGCATAATTTACAGGTCGTTAGTGAAGATACGGCAAAAAAATTAATGAAAGAAGTATTAGAGAGTCTGACTACTTTGGATGTGCATTTTCGTAATCTCGAAGTTTCAACCTTAGAGAGTAAATGCTGGAAGGAGAAGTGGTCGCTAGACTTACGCAATGAAGACTGCAATTGGTTCAAGGAGGGTAAAACAAAACAAAACTGTGATATGAAATTTATTGAAGAAACAGCTCAATTGGTAACAGTTGCACTACGTGATATCGCCATTGAGATATCAGGTATTGACCTCAAAGGTAGAACAATTATTCAGCACAGTGGTTATCGCTTCACGAATAAACGTGTAGTACCTCAGAATGTTTACATCGCTGGTTTTCAGAACGGTTCGATCTATTCCACTGCCTACAATTTTGATTTCAATGTGTCAACTTTAGCGTACAAAAATACCGAATGTGGATTCATCTCCTCAAATTTCAATTTAAACACTGAAAATCCAGTTGTACGTTGTGTAGCTCAGTGCAAAAACAACAATGAACTTATCGTTGGTTTATGTGAGAGTACCGCCCTCTATCGGTGCAACTTTGAAGGAAAGGGTTTGTCGTCTTTTCAAATAAAAGTTGAGGACTTTCATCCTCCTGTGTCGCTTACTTCGACGAAAGAAGATGTGTTACTCTGCGATGGTATAAGTAAAGCGATCGCCGTGAGTATTGAAGGGAACCTGGTATGTCAGTTCAGTGGGGAGAACCCTTCAGATCAGCCACTCGTGATATCGGAGGATCGTAGTGGATTTGTATACGTTCTATGGCGCTCAAGAGATGAGACAGAGAGTAGAGTTAGCAGCCATGAAAGAAGCAGCGATGAGGCAGCTGGGGGCGAGGCAGGTATCAATTCAGAATACGTGGTGAGACAGTATTCTGCCTCTGGAAAACTCATCAGTGAATTCATTGTTGGAAATACCGTAACAATGATGACGACAGTGGTTGATGATGATGATCAAGTTGCTGTGGCGGTGGGAACTCCAGAAGGACTCATCCAGTGTTATGGCATGGTAAGATTATTGGGATTTGTAAATAAATAGCTACATCAATTTAATTTTGAATAAGCAGCACATAAAGCAGAACGGAAGCCGTAACTTTTGCATATCAATCGACAATTAGTCTGTTCTGTACAAATTTTGCAACTTAATTTATCGCTTTGTTTATTGATGAAGTAAAACATACGTTGTATCTACGTTCTCTGAAGTTACTGGCAAGATAATTGATCGATGAATGAACCGTGGAAATGCGTTGGGCCCTACATTTGTGCTTCATTCTCAAAATAAAACAATAAACTACTGTAGCAAGTACCGTCAGGGGTGGGGCCAAGGGGGCATACCCCCCTTCAGGGAATTTTTACATTTTCGTCGGGAAGTCTTAGTCGATGCGATAAAGCATGCAGTCCCCGACGGCGACTAGTTGCCCCGACGGTTTACCTGTTTTTGCTCTCATGAGGATAATTTCTCTAATAAAACCCCAAAATTTTCGGCGGGCCGTAGAGCCAGTTTTGTTTATTCAACAGTTCCATTCAACATAGCTAGTAGCACAAGTCTTGTCTATCTTACCAAGTAACATGTAGGTGCAGTACACACGTAGAGGTCGTAAATTTTATCTCCTATCACAAAAGAAAAAGAGAGTTGCTATTCTCTTGTGTGTGTCATGCGGTACGGTCAATTGGAGAGCAACTCACGGAGCAAAGTTTGGCGATCTCATCGGGTAGTCCAGGTAGTTTCGATACAATGTATGTTATCACCGATACGGTCTACAACCCCTGCAGTTTTCCTTTTTTCTTTTTGTTCTTAATGATAGCAATTTCGCGATACAGATTCGAAAGAACCCTATCAGTGCGCAATTCGGCTCTTAAAGTAATATATTAAGTGAAAATAATGCAAAATATGCCTTGCAGTGGCATGGAATAGTTATAGCTCCTTTATCTCCCCTTCCCACCACCCCCGACATAGTGGCTGTCGGAACTTGGGGTGGCTGGCATGCCCCGGCCCCCTTGTCGGGAAATTTCTGTCGCCCCCATGGTAGGTTTACTTATTTTAGCTTTCAAGAGGGTCATTTCTGCGATAAAACCCAAAATTTTCGGTACGCTTTGCCCACTCTTCCTCAATTCCGATCCGTTACTTACAGCTAAATATAGTACAAACCCTTTCCACCTTTTCGGGAAACTTAATAAGAGGAACACATGGATTAATGTAAATGTCTGGAATTTCTTCTCATTCGCTAAACCTAGTCAGTGTTCTCTTCTGTCTGTCGTGCGGTACGGCTAGTGACCCGAGGAGGGAAGTAAAATGTGAGTATGCCCGATAGGGCCCAACTGCCCGGACGATTGGCGTACAAAAGCTTAAAATAAGTAAAAACCCTTCTTAGTGTAGGCTCACCCGAAAAATTTTTCCCGCGCTTCGCGCGCTTTGCAGTTTCACGGCTTAGAATCTGGGAAAAACATTAGATCAGAGGGGGATTATGTTCCTCTGGTATACAAATTTTATGCATTATATGCCCCGCAATGGCATGGTGTAGTACAAGTTTTCTTCAAGTTCCCCTTAACCAACCTCTTCGACCGCATCGGAGCTGTCGATGCTTCGGGTCGCTCCCCCCCCCCGTCGGGGAGTCTGCCCCCCGTCAGGCAAATCCTGGCGTCACCCCTGAGTACCGTTCCACACAAATCAACAACTCTCACTGTGTTCATAAGGGATAATATGGAATGATTACTGCACAAGGGATGCCGGTAAGTGGGCACAGAATTTAGAGTGCAGTCATTGATTTGCTCTCATGTGAGCGTGAGTACGGGTCATATTTTTCTGGAAGCTGGATCGTTTTTGCGGGAGAAAATCTTTATTACCCAAGAAAATTACCCGGTTTTTTCAACTATCCGAGAAATAGGTGTATGTGTGTGGGGGGAGGGGGCTTTGATGGATCTAAATTGCATCCCAGCAGGGATCATAAAGTGGTGATACTTCCATAACAAGTATTAGCATGAAAATTTCTTCTTCACTTTACACCAGAAATTTCTGCAAGCTTCTGGTGTGCACCAAGGGTGTTTTTAGCCCGCACTAGCCATCCCTTTTTTCATTTATTGCTGAAGAAAATGTAGGTAATCAGTCAATCAAAATTATAATATTAAGGGACCCACCACCGAGGATATCACAGATAGCGGCCTTTCTTCTAAATTGTTCTGGCGAGGCCCAGGATCCTCTGCCACAGATGCCAATTTTGCAATGTGAGGTCCACCTCTCAGTGATCCGCATACCTGGAGATAGTTAAATGCGCTATTCTAATGGTCACATTATTGTCAATATCCCAGGCCTCAGGGGACTTCTCCCCCTGGACCCCCACCCATGTGTTGTCCCTGGACCCTACAGGGGTCTCTATACAGTGACGCATTCAGTTTGGTGGCATCACTGAGTAGAATACCATTAACAAAACAAAACTTAACCGTTAGTAATTCTGACAGCGGTTTCGTAGGTAACAGCAATCAAACTTGTAGATCAAATTACGTTCCCGTCTACACGATTAATTCGACGTAAGAGGTTCAACATTATCGTGAAATCATGCCATGTGAATCGACAACATTGACAGAAGAATCTTGTTACGCAATTTGGTTAGAAGCCCATGTTTAAATATAAACTGAAGTTTGTACTGTGTCTTCATTTCGCTTGAAGTCGATAAATGAGCCCCGCATTCGTTTGATACACGTTTTCTCTAATTTCAGACATCTTTTGGTAAAATGTGGAGCAGCTTCATTCACGAAGACAGCGCTGAGTGATAGAAAAGTTTGACTGCACCTCCAAAGGAGAAAAAGCCATCATTTTCGGGGAGTAACATGAGAAGCAGAAAATGACTTAACAGGTTCATGTTCATCCTACGTTTTCAACTATATTTAGAAAAACGGGGTCAATTTCATTATCTTCCGTTATTATGCGTATTTAATTTTGCAGATGCCCTTGATTTAAATAAACAGATCAAGTCGACTTTAATTAAGGGCCTGATAGGCGCTCTTCATCCCAAAGCAGACCATACCAAAGATATTTTCCTGGAACTTTGAAGTCAGCCATTCCATTTTTCTTTCGGAGGACGCTTCCCAATGTTTGCTCCAGCATATTACATGTTATTCACCAGATATAGCTGCTCTATTTTCGAAAACTCGGTAAGAAGGAGTTACATACTTCAAGGAAGACAATTTTTTTAAGGATAAGTTTTCAGTACTTTCCAAGATGACATCAGCACAGATAATCATGCATATGAGATGATCTAGTCCTACGCTTTATCAGGGCCGTAGCCTAGGCAAAATTTCAAGATGGGGGATGGGGTGGGGGTGGGGAATAAATGACACGCTCTAAGTCGAACCCCAGTGACATACCTAGGATAGATGACACCAGGGCTAATCTTTCCTTTATCACTCCCAGAGAGTCGCCTTAAGGAAATGGTCTAAGGGGGGGGGGTGACATTTACGCGAATCAGCTAAGGTACAAAATGTCCTTTCTTTTAAAATAAAAGTTGAAAATGATTCTATGTTTATCAATTTTTATTGTGTAGTAATTTTTATTATTTCTCAGCTGGGTGAACGGGAAGGTGTATTGTTTTTGGAATGAGGATGACCGTCACTTCCGCCGTTTGAAAAGTTTTATATATATATATATATACGTTCCGATGAAAAATAGTGTTATCTTTTCAAAACTTTGAAATGCTTATATGGTTAAAAATTTTCATTATTAATTGAATTTTCCGATTTTTTTGGGCGGACGCCAAGGGGCGGGAGTTTTGGCTAAGGAGTAATTTCTAAAGAAAGTTGTACATATGTTTGACAGCTTAGAAGCAAAATGGTGCTACCTGCATGACAGCTCTTATAGTATTGAACTTATTATATGTTAAGAAATATTTTTCACTTAGTTTTACTTCTGTTGTTAAAGGATATCACTCCAAGGCCACTGTTCTTTGTCCGTACAATAGGCCTATCAAAATAAAATGTAGAAAATGACTTCCGCATTTCGGGATATGGTACTTTCTAGGCATTGTAAGTTGGATCTTAATATTCTTTATGTTCAGATATCACTTTGAAAATGTAGAATCCAGACTAAGGGTAAATTCAGGTAATAAACTTTGCGGTACGCTGGGACTTTTTAACTAAAGTTTAAATAACACGAATCATTCATTCTTTTTAAGAAAATCTGTAAAATATACGGACATTTCTTCTATTAGTTTTTTGCTTACTTTTACTTAACTAATGTTCATAGTTTTGATTAAAAAAGAAGCTAACCATATAAATAAATATTCGGGATTTATCAAAAACAAATATATCATTCTGTTAAAAGGCCGCAAACGTAACAGCTGTTTGACGTATCCAATATTTGCCTTAAGTGGGCGTATCTAAGTATTGGTAATAATTTTCTTTTGATTTTGTTGCAACTCTTTGTCATACTGTATTTGAGGTTTGGAATTGAATGGAATTAAAACGCAATTATTTATGAAAAACTTCAAAGGCTGTTTTATTCCACAAAAACTTATATTTCTGTTGGTGGCTTCCGGTCTACTCACGCTGATCCTTTTCAACAACAAAAGAGTGTCCGGTTGTTTAAGACTACAATGGGACATGGAACCACCTGTTGTCACGTGGTGACTACATTTGGTTTCATCGTCTGTTTTAAAATCATGGGGTGATCATATTCCTACTTAAGAGAATCTTATTGTTTGGAATCTAGGGAGCAGGGTGGGGATAGAAAAGGGGCAGTACATTGTTGTGCCTGGGGTCAGGAATATTCTCCAAACGGCCTACCGGTGATCTGAAATCGATTCTTATGTCACACGGGCTCAAAGCTTCATGATATGCATTCATAGGTCAGTAAGTGTGAGATCAACTTCAATATCCCTTAGATAAAGTAGAAACATGTATTGTGTCACATACAGACAAATTCATACTCCTCCGTTGCAGATTAAATATTGACCCGTGTAGGGTTATTACATTAATCGCAATTTTTGTACTATTTACGGTGAGTCACATTTATACCATTTGGGGATAAAATCGTATTTAATTAAGCTGAGATATTTAAAACATTTGTCTGTAAGTGTAATAACATTTACGGTTGGGATAACATGATACACCATTTTCATAACCTATCCGCGGCCTACATTTTTAATGTCAATAGTTGGCGGGCGGCCTACGTTTGTAGGGAAAAGTGTTGCAATGATTCGTACAGAATGTTACGACATAGGTTTGGGTTGAGTTAGGTTAGAATTTAGCAGTCACCGACTTTAAATGCAATTAAGGCCATCTCTCATCAATCTTTATGAAGGTTTTGCTTATAAATGCTTTAATTGTATTAACTACAACAGTGTAAAGTGCCACAATTTCAAAAGAGCTCAAAAAGCAAGTTGTTTCTAAATATTGCTCTTCTTTCGGCTGCTCATTCTATTTCGTGCTGAGTTAAATTTGTGAAAGTTTTATTTGTTTTGCCAAATTTCCTAAAGAACATATAGGACAGTACAACAGCATCAGATAGCATATAAGGATATATAAGATAATTGGGATAAGGCACCGGGAGGGGTACGCAGTGAAGTCCCGTACGGAGTGGTCATTGATCTCGCTTGCTCAATTACTTCCTTTCCGCAATTTTTTTCGGATGCATACCTTTGTCTCCTCTTTCCTTTCTGAAACTGCTGGCACCTTCGTCTATATAGGCTTCATGCAGGTGCAGTGGAGGAGCTAGGGAATTCGCCCGGGGGGCGAGAATGGTCTGTGGGGGCGCTTTGAAATAGAGGTAAATAACCTATGCCTCAACACGATCTAAGTAATGGCTTTTCAATTTTTTGTTAGATTTCCTCACCCGTTTGAAAAACTTTTCTCATTCCTTCTCCCCAAATATATCTATTTAAACATGTTTCCATTTTCAATTCCTTCCTTTCACGTATACAAGTAAAAATGCGACCATTAAAGTTCACTTATTGTTCATGTTTTTCAGATCCAGATTCAGGAATTTATGTAAGATGGGTTCACGTTGTGATGGTTAAGACTGAACCTGCTAGAATCAAAAGCAGGAAACCCTAAAATGGGAGTACAAAATTTGGGAAATTAATCACTGTGAGAAGTACATTTTTGGCTTTTGAAAACCAAGATAAGAACACAAAGAACCATACGCTTTCATGCATGAAATCGTATATCAGTATGTTGTGACCGCTTTGAAATAGCCAGTTATTAAGTACATTATTAGACTCTGGCCATGACGGAAGGTCTGCCTGCCCCTCTAGAGTACCTTCTACATGAAAAATGAGAGTGAAATTTATTAGACTATGTGATTTCCTGGCATTTGAGAATCACGAAAGTACAGAATGAAGCATTTCTATGACATTATCATGCAGTTTCAGATGACCACACTGCATTTACATAGTAAGCGAGCCTGTTATCATGCCTATGTAGGCTACCATTGAAAATGGTTACTTGAAGAAAAGCAAAAGAAAGTTGCTCATCAGATTCGAGTCCAGTACTCTAGAGCCATTCTCACCAACAGGTTGGTTTTATTTTAACCCGAAGGCTTTTTTCCAGTGTTTTGAGATACAGTTTGTAGGAGCTATTTTGGGATGTGCATAGACTATTTTAATTGTTCATGCTGACAATTACCCCGATAGGGAGCCGGACTATTTTCGCGCCATCCTTAATATCTTTCTCGGGACTGCGAGGGTGAATTAAGCTCTTAAAGGCCACTCCGTGTATTTTGTCAGCTTATCGCGCCCGTGTGGGTAGCAATGACCTAAGCAAAACTCCACCGTACATTGTACATCGTATATAGCGTGTAGTCTGGGTTAAACCTACCTCCCAGATCACAGAAGATGACCCTTATCATTAGAATATAGTATGACGGCTGTTAGGGGATTTTGTTATCTGGGCCTAAAAATAAAATTATTAAATCATGTTATTTGTTTTCAATGCCAATAATGGTGCAAGAGTAAAGTATGGTAAAAACCTAAAAAGTGCGCTGACAGGCGCTATGAGTCCGTGGAGGGGAGGGGGCTCCCCTGACTATATGGACGCTCTGCCACAGTGTGCAGGTCCACTACATGTTAGGATCGGATCTATGGAGGCCCAATCGGCGACAAACCTCCCACCCACCACCCTCCCTCTCATTTGTTATTTTTGCAGGCCGCGGCGGTAATTTTTCTCTTTAAGGCTGTTTGGTTATTGAAAATAGAGCTAAAATTTTCATTCTTTCTGATTATGCTTGTACTGGCCCTTAGAAATCAGGAAATTTCATTCAATGGCATCCTTTGCCCATTTTTGTGGGGAGACCCCTTCACCAGACCCGTAACCATAGAAGTACCTGCTGTGCCTGTATATAATGACTTTACCCTCACGAAAGACTTCCCTTTTTCTTAACCGTGTATCCACCCCAACATATAACCTCATTTGTTATCGCTATTAGAAAAACCTTACTTTCGTGCATCGTGCTATTGAATTTTCAGTTTTTTTTTTACTTTTTCTTTGTGTGTGTAAATGAAACCCTATAGTATTTGATTCCAAAGGTTGAGAACTGTTTTACGTTCAGCTGTAAGCAAATACAGTTAGTTCTAAAATATTTCCAATGCATTTACGTATGACTTCCCTTTCATATGATAAATGGAATATGTTGTGAGCGATTGGATTACAAGATAGAGCTATCGTAATTGTACTTACCTTTCATTCTGTAGTCATGGCTGTCCCATTTCTATTAAAAGTTAACAGAAAGTATTGAACGATTAGTTGTCAGTGGCCATGTGCCATTATAATTTGGTGTGGAATTCATGTTCAACATCAAGCTGCGATGGCCGAGTGGTTAAGGCGTTGGACTTGAAATCCAATGGGAACTTCCCGCGCAGGTTCGAACCCTGCTCGCAGCGTAAATACAATTTTTACATCGAGGTGCTTTGTCTTATTTTGGTTTCAAAGCAAGTTTTTGGAACATTTCTAGGTAAAATGTTAATTTTGTATAACAGTGTAAATATGTTCTTGAATGGGAATAAAGGTTTTTCCTTCAAAAAAGTGATTGCTTAGGTAGAAAAGATTAACCATTTATTTTGGGAGTGTCCACAAATTAGTCCTGTTGTCATTTGGGAAAAAAGTATATTTAAGCGTTTATGTAAGGACAGTTGATATCACTTTAAGCTTTTTACTGTATGGTTTCACATGGGAGTCAATATGTGATGAATTCTGAAATAGCATATGGTATATCTGTTGCTTTTGTAAATTCGAGGTGCCATGTGGGAATTTACTGTAGATGTACCCAACTTTTTCAGGGGAAAGCAAAATCTGGGTATCCTACGGAGTGAGTAATTGACTTACGTGGGTGCCATGTCGGGGAAAACAGGGACAACTGCGCAAAAATAGAATAATTTTGGAACATTTTGGAAGACGTTTTTTTCTTCCATTTCCGTCCTGCGCCTTTTGGACAATTTTGGTAGGAAAAATCACTGCTTTTGGACTATTTTTCAAGGTTACGAACAAAAGGAATGTTTTATTGTTAATTAGCCGACTGTTCCACTTTATAATGTGGATGTCCTCAAATATTACGGCTTACGGCTGAGGAACAAAGTAAATTGTATCTTCCATAAGACGAAGAAACCTCGAAGGTTTACGACCCTTCTTGTTAATTTGATCCTGTTTCACAATGGAATAGTCCAAGCAGCGATTCTGGAATGTCCTTGACCTTGACGATTTTTAATGGCAGGATGATTTGGGAAGATTTTGGACGAAGTCGTACAAAAGCAGTAATTTTTTGTCCCATTTTTCTTTGGAAAGTCACGAATATAAATAACAAAAACCATAATGACATGATGCTGTGCTTGATGCTTCTATTCTCAAAAAGTTAATGTATGTGCACTTAAGTACAAAAATTTTCAGAACCCCTGGTTTCTTCATAGGCTGTAATAGCGACAGTAAAATTAAAATTGAAAACATGCAACAGGTTAATACACACAGTCTTTAAACGTCTTGTTCGGATTTGAATCAAATCTTATCAACCGGACACCGACTATGAATCTGACCAATTATTTCACTAGATTTGATTTTGTTCAAACATGATAAGAAATGATTAACCTTTGAACAGAACCTGTTCAAATATTTGACCAGATTGGTAGCGGCATTTAGCTTATATCACACTCCTGGTTATTCTTTGTTTCTTTCATTTCATATCATTGTATTGTCCTAACAAACTATACTGCAATGTTTACCAATACTTAATGAAAGATATTGCTAGATATTCAAGAAAGAAAAGATGGCAAGACGAAGGCGAAAACTGTTACCATGACGATTACGATGAAAAAAGTCAGGATAAAATGCAAATCACAAAAGGGTGTGGGATTAGCCGCCACATCATTATTATAAGGATGTCTCTTTGCACTGACGACTTATGTGGATTCAGCATACAAGACATGATACGGTAGATTATCGAGATGAGAACGGATGATAGAAATGAGCGATAGACATTTGACACGGTGGACTGGAGCTGGAGCGCTGCAGACAGTGACAACGACTTTGAGTAGGCTCCGAAACGTGACGCTGTAAACTGTTAGGGAGGGGGTATCCCCACGTTTATAGTAAAATGTTATCAATAAATATCACGAATTTAATGCTTTGATTGACAAAGCTAGTGTAAGTTATCAAAAAACAGAGTTTCGTTAGTTGAGAGTCCAGAAACCCTTAGTTATCTTACAGCGGAGTTTTGAATACTCTGTAATTTGCCAGGCAAGTGGCCATTACTGTTACAAATTTTGTGTTTCCGGTGTAAATCACATACGTATACAGTATTTCGTTTGTTTGTTTGTTCGATCATTGTCCATTTGTTTGTTTGTTCTTTCTTTCGTTCGTTCGTTCGTTCGTTCGTTCGTTGGTTACAGGGTTATTTTCCAGCTTTAACTACAACACACCCAGGTTCCAAGCTTTTATAACAAGCTCTCTACTAGGGATGTGTTGACATATCGATATGTCGATATTTCACGACATGAAGCCAAATGTCGCGACATCGACATTGGCTTGACAATGTCGCGATATGATGTCGTGAAAATAGACTATCCATTTTTCAATCTTAATGCACACAAAAATACAAATTATTGTGTTTTACCGATTATTGAACTATGTCTAATTAGGAATAAAATCATTCGAATATTGTAAGAATATCGTAAATTGTGTTCATCGTTATGGAAGTCATTTTTAAAGTATGTATTACTAGGCTAATGTACAGTACAGGATAATTTCACTTCTAGCGTTGTTTAGGCCGTATCACAGTATAGCGTAGGCTACGTGATGTACATAGGCCCAAATGTAGCTTCATAAAAATTGGACAATATCAATTGTCGCGACTTTGGAGTGCCGATAACTGGTGACATGTCGACATTTGAAATTGGCAATGTCGACACATTCCTACTCTCTACCAAGGCGTTAAAGTGGTCATCAGTCGGATTGGAACACGCGACCTGAGAAGTAAATGTATTTCTGTTTTTTTTATTATTTAAGTTCAAATTATTACGACCTGATGTGACCCATACAAGCTTCCAGTTTTGAATGGAAGTAATCCTGATCTTTAAGTTTGCCTTTTATTGCATAAATTTGAGTATCATCCCCGAATATCATAGTACTTATTCCGTGTGCTTAAATACTGTCTTCCAATAGAGGAGGTGAGTATCGTGAATAAGAAAAGATCAATAAATCAGTTTCTAGTCCATTTGAACTCACATTGGGAGATGAATCGTTGGTGTGTGCTGAAAAAGTTAAAGCCTGAATAATCATCTCAATTCGTGATGGGTCTTCTTCTAAGTATTTTTCTTCTTTTGAGGCTTTCTCTACCTCTTGTAAAATATTCTTGATATCCATCGTGCTGTCTTCTTTGGAAAGTAGCTAAGCAAGGATAAAACATTAGTGACCATGAAAATGAAGTTATTCCAAATTAAATTGGCAACATTCTTTGCCCTGCCCGACTAAACAACCAGAAAGTCAAAAGGCTTAGAGATTCCTTGCCATATGATATATTGTATCAAATATGAATCACCCACATGACATGCATGGGATCCCTAACAATTACCCTACTTGAGATATCTGTTAATAAGGTAAAAACCGTTTGGAAACTTGTGACCCAAAATGACCATTCACCTCCACTTAAAACAAAAAGTTTCACCTACCCTATATGGTCGTATACATGCTAAATATGACCAATACACAGGCCAAGAACGAGATCCCTCTCATTTGTCCTCCTTAAAATATCATGTTCACAAGGTTTTGACCTTTTATGTCCTTAAAAGACCTTTGACCACCACAAAAAAATGATAGGAACATCTACTCAATATGGACAATCCACACGCTGCTTATGAGATCCCACACACTTACCCCTCTAGAGATATAGTGTTTAAAAGGTTTTGACCCTTTATCCTCTGGTGACCCCAAATGACGTTTGACCTCTACCAAAAACAATAGGGATCATCTACTTAATATGGGCAAGCAACATGATAAGTATGAGATTCTTTTAAGTTACCCTTACCGAGATATAGTGTTACAAGGTTTTGACCGTTTGACCTCTGGTGATCCCAAGTGACCTTTGTCCTCCATCAAAAACAGTAGGAAACATTTACTCAATACGGGCAATCCACATGCTAAGTATGAAATCTCTCACATATATTCTTCTGGAGATATCGTGTTTACAAGCAATTTTCAAGGAATTTACAATTTGACCTCTGGTGACCCTAAATGACCTTTGACCTCCACCAAAATCAATAGGGATCACCTACTTCATATGGGCAACCCAAATACTAAGTAAAAGATCCCTCACACTTACCCTTCTAATTGAGATATCGTGTTTACAAGGTTTTTACCTTATGACCCCAAATGACCTTTGAACTCCACCAAAACAATAGGGATCATCTACTCAATACTCCGAGTTACCCTTCTTGAGATATCGTGTTTACAAGCAAAGCGTCACATACACACATACATACATGTACACCCACACATACTTACACGACATCACCATCGCATAGATTCCTTGCCTGTCTTCGGCAAAGAATCAATAATGCGACATCTCGGGTGTCATCAGACGGAAAAAGCAAGGATGGCCATCATTATAGTAGGAAGCTTAAGATTTCCCTACCCCTCCCCCGTCCCAATCGAGGAAAATTGGAATAATTCCGGGTCTAAATGTTACATATTCATATCATTTTCATTATAATTATAAAAAATATAAATTTGACGTTTAGCTTGTGAATAAATTGTGGGGGATTATTTTTAATTTCCTCGGGCTGTTGCCTCAGTGTTTTACTTGTTCTTGCTCTCTCAATGGTAATTTTCTCTCCATACGACCCTTACTTTTTGATGCCGCCCACCTTCTGTTGAATCAGTTTAATGTATTTCTTTGGTTTCATATAGCTAGCAGGCTAAGTTCCCGACTCCCCATACCCACCCCCTTATCGTAGGACATGCCAAACAATCTATAGCGTACACAGTTTTCTATAAAGCTGCCGAATTTCGTTTTGAACGGGAAGATTGTTCCCTTGTATTTGTCAAATGGTAGCTTGCGGTTAACGTCTCAGGAGAACATTTTGGTTACATTTTGGTCAGGTACAATACAAACATCTTTGTAAGAGGTAAAGTAAAAAAGGATATAAAAGCGTGTTTCAGCCCTCTCAGTTATTTTGCGGGTACATTTGTTGTGCATCAAAATATGCTATTTAAAAGTATTGGAAAGTTTTCTTCCTCCTCCCGACTCTTTTCACTCCCTTCCACAGTTATCTTAATCCCACCTTCTTCAGTGAAACTGTTTCTTACGTCGGGGGTTCTGCAGCTCGGCAGCCCCGTCGGGGAATTTGTCTCCCCCCTCGTGAAAATGCGTTTGTCACTTCTGACTTACACATGCTAAATGGGGGATATGTCGTTACGATTGTGTGGTCCAGAATGCAATTGCCTACAAGCTATGTTGTTTGGAATTTCAAATTCTCATAGTAGCCTCAACTATAAAGGGGTAGAGGTCTGCTTTGTTCTTCTTCAAGACACTATGAATAGCAGCTAACTATCTCACTCACCCCTGTGATGAGTACAATTCTTTTTAATTTTACTGTTCCCTCCCAAGACAAGTTTAAAAAAGTTAATCATGCTGCAAATGCTCTCCCAAGGTAATGTATTTAAGGGAAAATTTTCTATTTTGACCTAAAAGCAACCGTTTGATAAGACGTGACTTACGTTCCCATGGTCTGTCGACCCCCTGAAATGCTCAAATCGCCTGTCGGCGCCCCTTTTAGGTTTTTACTGTATTGAGGCATAGCGCCCCTACAGCTTGTTCTCGCCCCTCTGACCGAATTCCCTAGCTCCGCCACCGCTGGGAAGAACTACTTTCCGAAAACTGCCCAACCTCAGACTTGAAGAAGGAGACGATTACATAGCAGTCTTGTACTATGGGCAACATTTGTAGCGTGTTGTTCATGATTTGAAGTATGCCATTCACTGCATAAACTTATTGATAGGTTATTTGGTGTATTTTGATAATGTAGGTATTGTAAAAAGTGCGACAACGTATAAATCCTTCGTATCACTTTGTTATACTTTAATTTTCCTATCAGTAATTTCCCATTGGAAGCTGTACATTTTTCAAAATAAGTAACACTACGATTTTTTATGTGCTTGATGTGCTCACTGAAATGTTATTTTGATGTCAGTTAAAAGCAACATACTAACGTCTCCGTTTTGTAAATACCCCAGAGCGTCCAGGAGGCCCTGTGCCGATATCACAGTATGTACTTGGAGAGCACATGAGATGTGACCACTGGAGATGTTCCGTGCCGCAACAAAATATCACTAAATAATTATTATTTCTTAATATGAAATAAGTTCAAGGCATTTCTAAAGTAGCAGGATCCGACCACATCCTTTCCTAACATCCGACAAAATGAAAAATTTTCCAGCATATTATCAGTTCAAAATTTTGCCAGAGATATCACTATTTCGCATGAAAGCCGCCCAGTTAAAGAACACAAATTTCTCTAAGGGGGCTCTGAGCCATGCACCTCCCTCAGGAAGGCATCTTTGGACTAGGAGATACAAGAAGGGTGTAATCCGATGGGTTCATTTGAAATGTGATTTGACATCATCTCCTGTGGTGCCCCTCAATCATTAAATCCTGGCCGCGCCACTGGAAAGGGGCTACGTCGAAGCCCCGAAAAGACAAAGTCCTCATTTTTTTTTCTCTGTGCCTTAGTGTACGCAATAAAGTATGTTATCCCTTATGGACGGTTTACCTGTTTTTGCCCTCAAGAATGGTAGCTTCTTTTCTAAAACCCTAACAAATTTTGGCACGACTCACGAGCTTTTGGGTTTGTTGTTCCATTTCTATACACTGCGAAGTTGGGCGAGGTCCCAATGAAAAGTACGTTTTCACCGATTTGGACCTGCCATCCTGACAGCCAGTGTATTCTTAATTTGAACCAAAGCGTTTGGGATGCCAAATGTTTGCCATGCCTTCTCTGCACGTGGGGACTATTCATATAACTTAAGTGCCAAATTAGTGTTTTTCTGACAATAAAAATGTCCTAAAATTGCCGAGGCGGCGGTTGACATCGGTTCTGCATGTACAACAAGAATAGATTTCCAATGAATATTCCTAGATCCACTTCTGCTATTATGATTTCACCCAGTTATTTTTAAAATAATCTACAAACATGGTGGAGCTATAAAGGAATTTCCTCTCCATATTGCCCTCTCCCGCTTTTTCAAAGTTAAACTTATATCTGAAATGTGATCTGATCTTTTTTACAGGAAAACGCTCCTATCTGCCTATGCAATGCACTAGACTCTGTACTTCTAAACTGTCTTGAAAATGCAATAAGTTTTCGACTTATTGCGTACCTGTCACTGACTAGTAGGCTCACTTCCTGTATGACAACGTGAGTGAAAATACTGTTCCAAAGCCACACAGAACTCCTACAATCACCATGTTCTCCCCATCACCATTCTCTGCATCAACAGCTCGAAATGCTATTAATCCCAGTTAAAAATTGTAACAAAGTGTTAAATTCAATATTGTATTGATATATTTACAACCCATTAAACGCCTTCAAGATAGTTAAATGTTTAACCCTATTGCCCCCAATTTTGAAAATGGTTCAAAGTTTGCAGAGACTTGTCCACTGGTCCCATCTTTGAGTTGACTCTGGGCATGGGCGTGAATCATGGGGGACTGGAGAAGCGTCCCCTCACTTTTTTGGAAGGGGGAACATCGCAAAAAGTCCCCCCCCCCACTTTTTCAAAAATGATGAAAACTAAAACTGTGATTACGAATTGACACCACATATTAAAAGCTAAATTTCGCCCAAATATGGCACGATTTGCCATATAGACACCTTCCAACTTCGCATTTTTTTCTTCAAGGGGAGGGGGATACCCTTCCCCTTAGACCCCTCCCCCAGCACAGCGTTTCGTAAATGGTTAAAAGTCTAGCAATTTACTGTTCACTCACTTTGCAAAGTGTAGTTCTGATTGAGTAAAAAATTTCACTTAAGCAAGCAAGATGAAAAAAAGGTAGAAACTCTTGGTGAAATATTCAATTCAAATTTAGCACCAAATGTAGCACCATTTCGCATCTAGCCCACCTTACGTGAGCAAAACTTTTCCAAAAGGGGAGGGGACACCCCTCCCACGGACAGCGATTCACAAATGTTGAAAAGTTCCCCCACTTTTGAAGATAGATCCACTCCCTTGACTCTAGGCACGACCTGGTGCCCCCGAGGACCTCATACACTTGTCTCGCCCAACGCGTGTGATTTTTCTGTCAACATTTTCTTCTCTATAGTCGGCAATACATGGCACCTTCAAGCGTAATAATTACTGGATACAAATTATTTGATTATTTTTCTTCAAAATGAAGGACTAAATCAGTTTTCCGTCAGTTTTAACTTCAGATTATGAATAACCATCCATGCTTCCCTTTGTCGGCACTTAACCCTGACTAAATACCTTTAAACGAGGCATTGACCAAAACCTACAATTCTTGCAAATCTATTAAGTGAAGATCTGATCACACTATAAGAAAACAATTGTAAAGGATAAAATTATTTTCTGAACATTTTCTTTTCACTTAAATTTGAAAAAAAAATGTTTTAATGCTGAATTGTATACGTGAAAAATTCCCGAAACTAATGAAATTTTTTAAAATTCCTGTCGAGAAGCTTTCAAAAGATACGCATAGAGTGAACATTTTAGCCCTGGCATGTAAGTGCTTGTGGGGTTCGGACGATTTTGCTAGAGGTTTGTTTTTTCAAAAAGTCTGCTCCAGAAAGGGGTATTGCCCGGGCTTGGGGGAAGCAGTTCCTAGCTAGCCTTCACGCCGTTACGCATATTCTGCGCGGAACTGACTAAGAGGTGAAAATAGAACACCGTATTGCCAAACACTTTTGTTTAACAGTACATTAATAGCTCTAAGTGTGTCAGGTTCTTATTCCAGCTCATTTGTAAATTCAGCACATACCGTAAGAGACCGTTGGAGTTTCATTGAATGCACTTGTAAGCATTTTCGATTGAGTTGGTAACTTACCGCTGACGCATTGTAGAGTGTTTGATCAAGTTCTTTAAACGCTGCAAATTGAGAGGTATATGCAAAAATACAACTTTTTTAATTATGAGAATGTGGTACACTCAATGAGATATACGTAATGTATTATTTTCGGATGAAGTAGTCCTCTTTCATAAAAATCAGTAATTAAATTGATCACTCGATCGGTCGATAGGTCATGACCAAATGATACCATCTAGGCTTGTCCAACTAATGTCTCTAGCAATCATTTGGAAATCAGTATCATGTTTTTCTTTCGATTGTCACACAAATAGTGTAATAATTAATCATTACTTACATTCTCTGCTGTTTTTAAGGCGTATTGGCATTTGAGATACATCCCATTTATCTACTCCAGTCTTGCAGTATGTGATACCCTGTCCATACAGATACCATCCAGGCTTACACCAAAAGGAAGCTTGGAATTGTATTTGGTTGATATAGCCGTGAGTAGGTGCAATGATTGCATCACAGTAGAAAACTAAAGAAATGTGAAGAGCAAAAAGATAATTTTTACAAAACATTATCCTTCTAAGTGACTTTTGTTTCGGTTTAAATCAGCTCTGGAATTGAACAGATATCTTAAGAAAACGTTGAAAAGTTTTGCCAATTCGTTGACACGCAACATCCAGTGATGGGACTAGATATTTGCCCGTGCAGTCGTAAGTCACACACGGCTTTGTTGTAATTCAACCCCGTTTCCCATTAGTATTAGATATTGTCAAGGAAGTTTGATTCTTAAGATACGCCACAACCTGGGAGTTGCCACAGTTCCTGCTATAACTGTGCCTACAGCCGCACTAATTTTTCTAGGAAAATATTACAATGTTTTGCGGACTAAAGTTTGCCAACCGTTGTTCATGAGTTTTAAAGATATAAAAATCTATCTTCCCATCTTATGGAACTCAGTTTAATATCACTTTTGATGATGAAGTCGTCGGGGCATTCAAACCGACATGTCAATTTATGTTCAATATTTAACTATTTAATTTTATCATGGGCAGGGAATCCAACACCATAGTACCTTTGAATAAGTCAACAGCTGAACTTCTACCACACGTTTTCTTGTTTTCTCCTGCACACGTGATGTTGCATTCTGTACTAGTGTTACTCATCCTGTAGGGTAATTTATCCTCTACGCAGACGCAGATAAATTCCTTTAAAACGAAGTACTGATGCTTGCGCTTAGAACAACGTGTCAAGCATCTGTTTGGAGAGGGGATAATATCTTTTGCCAAGGTTCCTTCTGTGTCACCCAAATTAAATTGCCGACTGGTGAAGCATCCCCGGTGTTCATATCCTGAATACAAATAAAGAAAAAAGGGAAAAAGTCAAGGATTTAAATTTTCCAGCTTGTTACCTCATTGTTCTTAAGGGATGGACAAGATATTGCATAGCTAGGTAATTTACGCCAGTGTCAGCTGCCACAGTAAAAGTTGCCAGAGCAACAGTTTTCTGTAACAGTAGCTCATGGTGACCGGATTTCATCGATCCATAACTGAGGGAGGGGTCAATACTTATCAGTATGTAGCTGAAAATACAGTTGGGTGTTTGAGTTTTGTGTCAAATACTCGGTCAAACGGTTTACGAAAGTTGATTATGCACCTATCGGTTTTTCTTCAAAGTTAAACTTTAAATTGACAAGGAAACTTCATTCATACGATGGAAAAGTCAAGCATTGGAATTACACGGTTTCCAAAAGTACAAAGTCAAAGGTAATGTCGTCAAACTTTTAAAATGCATGAGTATATGTTCAGGGCAATTTTGTGTCACGAAGTTTTCCTAAACGGCTTATCCGATTTGCTGTAAAGGTGCCTTTAATGTTGAATCGTTTCTCGCAGACACCCGGAGCCAAAGGCCCAAACTCTAAGATCAGAGGTAGCTGTTTGTAGCCTGTGTATGCTTAAACTACAAGGAAAACATTGAATCCTGCACATGAAGGCACCACGGGTTTTACCATAACGTCAATTGCTATCAAGTATGTCGCTGCCAGGTTATTTAGGTCAAAGAGTAATTATTACAGGCTCTAAATTAATGTTACCAAAAAATTCTTCGTTGTACTCAAAAGCGTGGAGACCATGCAGACACAGTAAAGTGGGATGGACGTCACAAAAAAGAGAGCAGGTAGTTAAGACTCATGGTCACGCTCAAGATTAACAAAATGAAGGAGCGTTGGCAGTGACGACGTAATTTACTGTGGTCAGGACTCCAAGTCTTACTTTGTTTCAGCATGGAGCTACTACGAATGGAGTAAAAGCAAAGTCTTTGTTACTTGATGTGATTGTTCGATCCCAATTGTCACCCTTTAATCATGTTCTCACCACCTTTATAAGTTCATTGAGTACTTAACCCTATAATCTTTAAATGCAAAAGACAATACGCAATTGATTAATTCAAAATGTCTTCGATAGACAAAGATTTGCAGTCTACAATTACCCTCAACAGCTACGACACGTTCCCCAAAGAAAGAGATATGTACATTTATTTCCAACGATACCACTAATTTTTCTTTAACAATATTTCTGTGGCTTTAAAAACTAAAAAACCCACCTTTCCGGATCCTTCCTGAAAACAAAATTTAGCTTAACATAAAGCTTGATCCTTGCTTAGTTTTATATAATGGGTGGCTCATGTGCACACGAGTGCACATTTTTAAAAATCACTTCAGTTCTTCTAACTTAAAATTCACGGCGTAAACACCAGTAAGGCTTTAATATGAACCATCCTTCTTATAATTCGCAAGGTCAATTTGGGCTTTTCATTAAAATAACGGCGATCATGATTTTTACTTTACAACCTAAACCATCACTCACAAATGTGAAATGCTCCTCTGTTTGCGCTTTAAAATCACATATTATGAAATGGGGAAAAGTGGCTATTATCCACTTTTGACAATTTATATTAACATGGTGTAGATTTCTATGCATAGTTAGCAATGTTGTCTAAATAACCGTTTTCATTTTTAGTTCTTTCATAGTAATTGAAACCATTGAAATAATTGAAACATGGACCATAACAGAATTCAGCAATCATTCATTTACTGTTTAGGAAAGTCAATCGTTGTTATCGGCCTATAGCTACACTCTCAAACCGCCCCGTTCAAATTGAACTTGAAATGGGTCAACTGGGCACTTGACCGAAAAAAGATCAAATATTTGACTAGTTTCTGCTCAGAACTAACCCCTTTTTGATCAAAATGAACCGAATCTAGTCAAATATTTGACCAGAGTTTCGTTCAGTTTCCATTTGAACCGGGCGTTTTTAGAGTGTTTGCATAGTGGTTCCCGCTGTATTCTAAGATTATACCTTCTAATTTTGAAAACTGTTGGCAACCTTACACGGCAAAGACTTAGTCCTAATAAATACCTTTTGATTTACCTTCCATAAGGCGCCTTATCCTTTCTTCGCCTTCTGGACTAACGTACTTACATGCTGCTAAGACGAAGCCAGCCAGAGAAAGTGCCCAAAGCAAGGTCTCTCTTCCAGTCTTAATCACTTTTATGGCACCACAACGGAAATGGAGTTGAACGTATTATTAAGTCTTCTTAAATTGTAATCAATCTTGCTTTACACCTCAAATGCAGTACAGACTTAAAGTCTGTCGACCATGGATAATATTTTAGTCACGAAGGGTTTTGTCTCTATCCGTAATCCCACAAAAGTACAGAAAGTTTGGAAGCCCACGCGGATAAGAGAAATCTTCAGATGTGCGTCACAAAGTCTTTCCGTGTTTTCATGTGCACGAAGCAGTCATTGTTATTATAAGTTGTTGACTGTTTTCCTGTATCTCGAAAGGAAAACTATTTTGCTTATGAGAATAATATATAAGTTTTATAAAGGTAGAATGTTTTGTTAGGTAAATGACTTCTCATCGGGATACGGAGAACCCAAGTATATACAAAAGTGCATACCTTTATCGGTACTTGTGATGTTAAAGGGGTGCATTGAGTTGATATCGTATTTTGTGACAAGTTAGAAGGAAAACATTGCATGGCAATGTTATTAGCCTCATTAAGTCTCATTAGCAACCATAAGAAGGAAAGCATTGCTTGACAATACTTGTAATTAGCCTCAAGTTAAGTCATTTATCACATGTAGTTTTTATGGGCCTAAGATCTTTAAATCGCTATGCTCGTCCAAGCCCATGATAGACCAACCCCTTGAATATACAACATGTTTGTACCAATGAAGACTTGATCATTTTAGCTGTTTGTAAAAGGAGCTGCGGGCCTGTCAATTAAGTTGGTGTAAGCTCCACTCATTGGTTGTTTTTGAATGAGGGTTGCATAAAATTAGTAATTAATTTTAAAAAGTATCTAATCACGAATTTGTAATAAATTATTTTAATCATTTATTACTCTATCGTCGCTGCTTCAGTTGTGTGTTAGATATTCAGAATCTCTTCGTTTTGATATTTACCATCAAGATGTGAGTAAAACTCAATAGGTGTGACAAAAAAAATCATATAATTCATGACCCAACTCAATAAGCCCCTTTAAGTGGTTTATAATTAAAAAGAATGGAAGTAAACGGTTTTACTGCAGACACTGTAGAAGTATTGTTTACCCAGTTGGAGTATACTCAGTTTCCGACGTGTAACTCTTACGGATACAGTACAGGCTTAAATGTGGGTCCCAAACAGGTTAGCCTCCACGGATGCTACCCATATTACTACCATCTGTTACACATCCTGTTGTTCTCTCATCCTGTGAACGAATTGACATTGTTCCGAAAGGACTACGTCTTAGGAACCCATTCAGTGGCACTATTAGTTCTCGAACAGCAGAGAATGTTTCTCATCAGGCTTCTACCAGGAAGCTGTGAGAGATGGAGAAGCAACGCTCGCTCCTCCGTTGATACTAAGTGTTTTGCCGACACTTTATCTGTGCACAGCGGCGTAGCCAGGAATATTTAAGTAGGGGCGCGGGGGGGGGGGTTGACCATTTGATGCGAGGCGCCTTGTTACTGTCTAAGCGCAACGCCAACATCGGTTTGCTCGCAGCGTACCAGAAAATTTTAGCTAAAAGGGCCTCTTAGATCCCCGGAAATGACACTTACCAGGCCTTGCAAGTTACTCTAAAGTTTTGTAAACATCCTTTATTGTGAGAACTCGTCTTGATATGGTCATGAAATAGTGTATTGAAATAGAAAAAAGAAAAAAGTCTGGAAAGTTACTCTGAAACCTAACTCTTTTGTGAGTTTGACGCCTGCATTGAAACCTTTCGGCAAATCTGCACAGTTACGTCGCACAGAGGTTGGTGATTGGGGTCACTATAGAAGATGATGCTGTAAGTCCTCCCAAGATACACCCAGAAAGCGGGTGTAAAATGTTCATAAAGGTGTATATTCGCATCGGAGATAGTTTGAACCGGGAGCGAATCCTTGTGTGTCACCTTGTGCAGGCGATGTCCCGGGGAGGGGTGTAAGGGGAGGGATGTCCCTCTCCCCTTTGAGAAATTTTGTTCATTTTAGATGGCTTAGACGCAAAATGGTGCTATCTTTAATAAATTTTCGAACCGATCATATATTGGAAAAATTTTGCACTTACTTGAATTTTTTTCTTTTGATTGACTGTAAAGGAAAGGTGTGTTGTGTAAGTGGAGGGGTAACTCCTCCCCCTGAAAATTTTTTTTTTGTTAAAGGTGAGGTAACTTAGATGCAAAATGTCAAATCCTTCAATTAATTGGCCCATGCTTAGAAATTATCATTATTTTGTGATATTTTGGCTGCGGCATGGTACTCTTAGAAAATGTGTAACAAATAGTACACGCTACGAATGTGACCGTGTACGCTACTTGTGCTATTATATTGCTCTAAGATTCTCTACTGATGCTAGGTCCCTGCAGAGGTCGAAAAAGAGATTTGGTTACAAAAAATGTATTTTTGCCCCAAAATGGTTATAAGATATGGAGTGTGTAAGGTGACAAATGCGCGCGAAGCGCCCCCAAATTTTGCATTGAAAATCAGTCGGGTTCGGTTTTCAACCCGAAAATATGAGATGGATTAGGTCGAATTAACTGCACCAAAAGATAATGATTTGAGCGAGGCAAGAGGTGAAAAGGTATACCCGACGTTTTTTCAAGAGCCCGAACTCCAGTGGGGGCGACTGAGGGCGAGGCTTCCATGGGGGCGCAAGCCCAAAGACCCCCCTCCCTCCGTAGCTACGCGCCTGGCTGCGCATAGTCTTGTTCCCAAAATTCCTCTAAAACAGGGTTCGTAACCTTTTTCTGGATGTGACTCAATTTTAAGTAGCAGCATCATATCGCGACCCAAATAAACAGCGGCGTACCCACGATTTGGAATAGGGGGCTGAGCATTGTGGAAAGTCTATGCAAGTGGAGGGCCACTATCGATTGGCGCGGAGCGTGCCACAAGATTTTTGGATAAAACATCACCAAGATCGCCGGAAATCTCCCTTCCTGGGCTCCGCAAGAAAGCTCTTGGAAATGGTTTTGTCAGGATTATCTTAGATCGAAAACCCTTCTCCTTTACATCAGTGGCAGTTTGTCAAAATATGGTTAAATCTGGCAGTGAGAGTTTTATAACGGGAAATGTTCTTCCGCTGAATACATGGGCAATACATTAACTACTTACAATCGGCATTTGGATTTTGGAGACTTCTTGCAAGTTTTTCGCTATACAAATTCTGATAAAATTTGTACACTCTTTGAGTGTTAATTTATCACGTTCATGAAAAGAACATTTCGCCCGGCCCCCTAATCTCTGTTGAAAACTATAGCAATTATATTTTCATCTAATAAAAAAACACTGACGACTCTCGAGGGGGGCGCATCCCCTTGCGCCTCCCCCTTGGGTGCGCCTCTGCCACCCAATATAGCCCTAAAAGAATCACAAATTCACCTCCGTACTGTTTCCAGTGATTGTATTTGTCTTAAGAAAGTCGCTTAGGCAATGTGTTTAGTTAGTCTGTTGTCTCTAGCAATAGCCTATTTTTCATAAGGGAGTGGCAAATTTTAAAAATTTTCGAACTAGTTTGCAACCCCACGATAAGTGCTTCGCGACCCCAATTTTATCTTGACAATGGCCCTTGTTTCAGGATTACTGGGTTTTGAAAGGAAGGGATCATCATTTAAAAAGGAAAGTCAACACGGGTTAAACATTAAGAACATAAAGACCTGTCAATCAAATTTTGGTACCTGAACAGGATTAGATCATTGTCAAATACATATTGTCTGACAGATTTGGTCGTTTTCTCCATCTCTCACTCTTCTTCTACTTGGCTTAGAAATCACTCATTGAAACTGGCCTACAATTAACATAAGATACTTTGTCGTCATATCGAAATTTCAAAGGCTTTCTTATACTGATTACTCCCACCTGATGTTAATATTAACGGCGTCAACAGTTTCTTGGACAGATCGTACTCTATTGAACGAAGTGCCAGATCTGGAAGAAAACGTAAGAAATTGGAAGAGTTAATTCAAGACGTACCTGCTTACAAAGATATCGGCATCCCTGAAAATGGACCATTGCAACTCAAAGACTTTCAGAAGTTAGGAGAGGTAAACAAGGGTCCCACAGTTTTCATTCTACTTCGTTGTGAACTAAGAAAAGATCAATTAGATGTCCTCAAATATGGACTCTCGTTTTGCAACCCCCCCCCCCATGACAAAATCAACACTTGTTCCGTCCTGGAGTGATTTAACAGAAGAATGCCCCTAAGGAATTGGTTTACTAGGAAGGAACCCCATGCAACTAAGGCCAATACAGAGCCCAACAGAAAAGAATCTACATGGCCCCATCCCAAAGTCGTAACTAGTTTATAGACACTTTCATGTCAGAGACCAGAAGACGCCTTGATTCATTCTTAACCAAAGTTGAGGAAACCCCAAATGCTGGTAATTTATCAACTTCCCAAATATCCGTTATCA
>WURT03530441.1:52002-65158 GCA_009936505.3 Holothuria glaberrima | reverse complement strand
CATGGTCAAGTGGTTAGAGCATCCGACTTGCAGCCGGAAGGTCGGGGGTTCGAATCCTGGCCGGGTCATACCAAAGAATTTGAAAATAGAACCTGCTGTCATTATTCTTGGTGCGCAGTATAAGCAAAGGAGTGGGGAAAGTAAGCCAGTGGGCCACAACTGGAAAGAAGGGCTAGGCCGGCCCGACTAAAACCAATTGGTTAGAAAATGAGCCGTTAAACCTCATCTAACTAACTAACTATACAAAAGAATCGAGTGCTGCACCTTCAAATTGACACTGCCAAACGTAAAATTGTTTTATCCGTTGGATTTTTTGTTGTTCTTCGTTTTTTCGTCGCTTTCGTTACTGACAAAGTCAATTCTGAGGATAGTTAGTTCGACGTCTCTGAAAGTGATATTTTTTTGACTGGAAAAAGTCCAGCATCCCCCCTCCCCGACCTCCGAACGCATCGAACCTTAGCGTCCCTTCCTTCACCTAGGTAAGTGTCTGACATTATCATTACACAATGTACGGCAAGCCACGATTGTTTTCTTTGCTCCAAAAGTTGTATCTGTTACAGAAGGACAGGTTGGTCATTTAACTATGAAGCTGCTCACGGTTGTACAAATCAGCAAATGCATTTTGCCCGGCTAGTGTTCTTCAAAGCAGAATTTATTCGTTATACCTGTCGTGTAGGTAGGAAAATCAATCCCACGAGCTTCGAATACTGTATGTATAAAGTGTGACTTTATCGCTAGGGAGTTTCAGCAGTAACGTCGCTGATCTCGGGATGTAAGTAAACAGCCAATTCGAAAGCACCGTCAAAACTTACTTCTGCAGGTGTTACCAACACTAGGGACTTTTCACTTTGAAAATTCCTGGTTTGACACAACAGTTGCTCGCATGACTATGTTTCAGTTTTGATTCCTGTAAGTAACTTGCTTTGTTTCCTGTAAAGAAATATATACACATGCAACGTGAAGTAATAACTTCCTGATTGCCGCCATGATAAAATTGTCAAATAAAAGTGAACGTATGTCTTTGAACAGGTAATTAAGGGTACAAGAAATAGTACCTTGTATAGTATTCATTGAGAGAGACGATCATATATTACCAAAACATTAAACGTGATTATTCATGTGTGAAAAATTACCTAGTAACCTTAAAGACAGGCTGCGTTAATAGCCTTAAAAAAATTGTTAAAAATTTGTTGTAAGAGGCACTAGTAATTTCAGGAACATGCTGTAGAACTACTACCTAAAACCGTCTTTTTATTCTGTCAATCATATGATAACCCGTGTAAAATAATTCGTCTTGCATAATCACAAGGAATAGTGTTGGAAAGGAATACTATCGTAATGTGTTGGATTAATTGAACATTCTGTGATAAAAAGAGGCCAAGATGCAGGAGTCCTTGTAGCTGCCTTTGACAGTAGACGAGTCTCTGTTCGACGCATTGCCACTCAAGTGAGTAAGTGAACGACGCCGTGTATGCTTACTTACCAAAATACATTTTCGCTCAAGCTAAAATTGTCGAAGAGATAGACGTCAAAGATATGGCCTCACTCGGGGCTACTGGAGAGAAACAACCTCTGCTAAGTCATGACCAAAATGAGAATATTTCTAAAAACAAGAGGCTGACCGATGGTTGGCCACCTATTTTCTGGTTCATCATGAAAATTACGGGCATGTTTTACCACAAAACTCTTGTGAGTCATAGACGATGTGTGACTTGTGACATGGACCACTTTGAACGGGTTGCCACAAAAAAGTTAGGAAAAAAATCAAATTGTGTGAGGCGGTTGGATTCTGATAATTTGTATAACCTGACGGTATCTTACGAGAACGATCACGGGCAAGTGAAGGTTGAAGAACATCGGTCCGACTACTCAGTACTGTATTTAGATTTGAGCATCAATACACGGCGGAGCCAGTTAGAGAAGAAAAATTGCAAAGCCTGCGAGGCTTGCTGGTGGGACAAACATGGACGAGTGCAGAATTACACAGAGAAGTCTATAGGTAAGTCTGGTAAAGTTGTGTTGAATAATCTTTGCTTGTTTCATAAATGGGCCTAGATCTTGGAATTCGAACTAGTTATGGGATGGAAGTGCGCTCAGTGAAGCTGCTGGGTGTTTTCAGTCCATTTTTTATGCACACGACAAATTACGAGAGGATCAAGTAGCCCTGATAGCACACCATAGTTGGGCCAACGTCAGGCCAACGCTGGCAGCGACGTTGAATTAAAGTTGGCCCAACGTTGGGGTTTGGTTGGCTGCTCATCGTTATGATGTTGGCTGCTGACGTATAGCCAACAATGATCTAACACTGGCTCCAACGTTGGAAATAGTACATAGGACCAACGTTGGGCCAATGTTGCAAACAGTACATAGGACCAACGCTGGCCCAATGATCGGCTTAATTTTAGCATGATATTTAGCAATATTTTCTCCAGATTGTAAACACTGAGTGTCCAATACGCAACCACCGTACTGCTACTGCCAAGGAGTCTACACTAATGCAATATAAACTGCTCAAGTATACCACATACTGTACTAAGTCAAATCCATGTCTTCACACAGCACACTGCACCTACAGAGGAAGCATTTCAAAAGCACTTTGTTGTGACAAAATGGGCTTTAGTGACCAGTCACAATGGACTTGAACCCTTCCATGCATCCACTGCATGATGTAGACAGTATGTTGTGAATACACTCTTAATTCTTACAGGAATGATGGAGTCTTCCTTGAATGGGAAAGAAACTTGTTCCTGTAGTTAGTTAGTGAGATGACGTTTTACGGCTCAGTTTGTAATCAATTGGTTGAAGTCGAGCCGGCCATGCACGACATTTTTTCCAGTTGTGGCTCACTGGCTTGTTTTCCCTACTCCATAGATACTCCAACAAATTCCTGTAGGATCCATACAAGAACTATGCTGGGAATTATTTTAGAGGCTTCACACTCATCCTGCATTTTATTTAAAAGAGAACTAGAAAAGATGAGTAAAGAAGTCAACTCCATGTGAATGCCGCAATGAATCGACTTTGGGCCAATGTCGGAATTCAACCGTTGGTGGTACACATTGGTCCAACGTTGGGCCAATGACTTTCTTACCAACCGTTGGACAGCTCAAGTTGGCCCAATGTTGGCCCGATTACCATCAGCCAACCGCGACCATTGCCAACGGCCGCCAACCGTATGCCAGTGTTGGCCCAACGGTAGTGTGCTATCTGGGAACGGAGGTTTGTCTTTTAAATACTGTCCCTTTACTCCGATAATAAAGTATTTTAAACGACATGTACTTCATTCCAAGATAATCATCGATATGTGTTCCCTAATACTTTTCTCTTTACCCAGAGCTGGCTTCTACATCTTCTAACTGGTTGAGTAGGCTTAACTGGGGCCCCTCACCGGAAAGAAAAACATAAGGAGTGCATGAGTGAACGTGCCTTCTAACAGAGGCAATTGTCCCTGCTAATATCCCATCCTCTCCGCACCTGCCAAATAATGCTGATAATTAATCGATTCGAAGACAAACATTTGTAAGATGCATACTGACTGAGAAATCCTACGTGAGTAACCTTCAGCCTCCGAAAAACCCGGCCTCACTCAAACTCTATGTTTGTGTCAGATTAAAAAAATCCATGCATGAGCCATATGTGACTTTGTATCTTATTCATACCTGGACCAGACGTAGAATTCGTATATGGCCAGTTGAAAAATTAGATTCACTTAAGGCAGATAGGGGCAAAAAGTTGACGTTAATTTCATATGGGTCAAATAAAATTTTTCTCTCTCAGATTTAACAGCTTTACTTGGCTTAGTTATCGCCCTCATTCCCATATGATTTCAAGATATTTTGCTTATCTGGCCTACATTTTAGTACGGTGCCTGGTACTGCCCCCACAGAATCAAGACCTTGAAGGTACAGTCAGGAAACAATAGGGACAGCGCAAGAACTCGGGCAATATATATATATACGAAATTTAAACTAGGATTATCTACAGGATACATGATGACGTGCGCTGCGCGGGCTTCACAAGAACGAAACAAAAACGAAAAAAAAAACCCTGACGGATGAGTTTAGGGGCAGGCCCACAGATGAAAAGTTGAAACTACTAACAAAAACCCTAACCACCCCGAAATTACAAAATACCTTCCGAAATGCCCTCCGACAGCCCTCCGATGGAGTCTCTCCCACTGCGAGGTAAAAACTTAAAATAGTCCCTAAGTCAGGAAACTTCTAATGTTCCAATAAGAAAGCCGAAGGGCGTTAGTCAAAACGAACTTCAACGACCTTCTACCACACATGAACAGGACATTTACACATGTTGGTCTAGTAGCCTGCACAGTAAAGAACGTGTACAGTTTATATCCATGGAGTCACCACATTCGAGGAGGTAACACCATAATATAGCCACGTAAAATTTGCTACGAAGTTGCTCATGAAGACCTGATGTGATATGTCAAGGAACATAGGAAATATATAGGATTTTACATTGCTTGATTCGACCAGATAAATTTGCAACGGGACACATTTTTCCAGCTGCATCCGAATGCAAAGCCACATATGAGTTGGATTTTGCGAAAGAAAAATTATCATTCCTTCTCCTCTTCCATTAGATTTGGTTGGTACCTTTAAGGCCACCACAACCTTCTTCACTTTGCTACTCAGATACGTTGGATACAGGACTATTCATTTTATATTTTTTTACACTTTTCAGAACGCCTCAAGCAATACATTACAAGAATTACATATGTTACGTTAATGGACCTTTCCTACCTGTTCATGACCACTTTATTACATTAATCAAGTACATAAATGTCAACTATAGTTGAATATATATAGGCATTTAAGAGTCGTCCCAAATATGGTTTTGATATATCAGCTGACTTGTACAACGTTCCTGTTTCCCTTTCATTTGTGTCACTGTCAGAACGTATATATTCCAGATTAGCGAAAAAAATTTTCTGGATGAATTGAAAAATTCCTTGAGAACTACCGGGACTCTAAACTAAGAATAGAAGAAGACTTGACCTCTTTCATTGTGATGAAACAAGCTTGTATGATTAAAAGGATTGATTATGAATGGAGAAAGGTTTAACGGGTTTGGTATTTGCATTTTGGCATCGTGAGACGGGGACGTTCATCTCGGTGTGTTTTTGGCATTTTTACAAACTTACTACATTATTTATTACCCTTCCATGCTGCAAATGTATACGCAGTAGGGTACTTTGTTACTGACCAGTGAAGATATTAAATGTGTGATGCGGAAAACAGCTAACATTAATAAATCATTTCTATTTCCAGGAGTCTTGTATTGGAATCACAGGGGTAGTTGGTTCGTATCAACGGTCATTCTGTTTGGAATAATTAGCCTTCTTTGTATCGAACTCGTATGTGTTATAGGTGATATGTTTGGCAAACGGAAGAAGCTCCTTCATCTTTTAGCCTATTCTTCGTTTCTCTGTGCACTGACCGTCTATCCAGTGATGAATCTCTGTTCCAAAGTACGAAGCTCTCTGTCCGGGAGAGGACCAGGTCTTTGGGCAACGTCGTTGAATGTCAGGTTCATCATTCGACGTCTCCAGTTTTTGGACCTACAAAACAATGGTAAGCTATAGTTTTCACCTTAAAAATTCATCCCTGATGTGACTCAATGGAA
Source organism: Holothuria glaberrima (assembly GCA_009936505.3). NCBI lineage: Eukaryota > Metazoa > Echinodermata > Holothuroidea > Aspidochirotida > Holothuriidae > Holothuria > Holothuria glaberrima. The sequence goes on along the minus strand of WURT03530441.1, from coordinate 59,515 downwards.
AAATGAAGGTGAATGCTAATGCTTCTTCTTCCCCCGCAGTAGAATTGGTTGATCGGAATCACTCCATTGAGTCCCTCCTCACACTTGACAAAAACTAGGTCAACTTCCTTCGAAAGGAAACCAAATCATTCCAGAAAGAGTCCTGATTCACCCTACTGCACGGTTCACCTCTGATAAATCTTTATTGTACTAACTTACCTTTAGACTATGACTATAACATTTACCTAGCTGTTACTTTCGTCATTTATGACACGTCAGAATTTTGGGCCTTAGGTGTTCCTCTCCACTGTTTCTGTTTATCCCAAAAAAGAGATCGGACAAAATGGATGTTGATGATCGTTTCTGCCTCTTCATCTTTTGTTATCCCCGATTCATCGATGGCAACTCTTCATTTCCCAGTCATTGTGCTGCACTTACCCGGGCTCTAATAAATTTACAAATTTTCTCAATGACAGGTAGAGTGGTACATACTTTTCAGCAAACATTTAAAATACTTACATTTACCTATGTGTCGGTTTCGTATGATTTCTGATCACGTCATGAATATTTCCTACTTTATACCTCCACTCGAATAACGTCCTGTTCAAATTAAACTAAAAACGGTACTACACCAAAAAGGGTCAAATACTTAACTACTATCGGCTCAAAACTAACCATTATCTTTTCAAACTGAACGAAATCTGGTAGAACATATTTCCTTTAGTGCCCACTTGAAAGGAATTCAGTGGTTCAAATTTGAACCAAACGATTTTGAAGTGTATTATAAAAGTTTGAGTCCCCGTCTCCCTGAATGACATGCTTTTCTTTTAGAGATGTTGCAAAAAAACTAACTCGAGCATCATTAATCATTTTTGGCTCTTGTCTTTATTTCAGGGGCTCCAGGGAAATTGTTTTTGATCGTGTGCATGGTGTGGCCTATAGTCTGTGCGATGTACCGTTCCTACGTAGTACTCGGGCTAAGAGGTCAGACCGGCACGAGGAAATCCTTTGCCTGTTTTTCCGCAGGTAGCTCTATGTTCATGTGGGGCTGTTTTGTTTACCTTCTGTATATAATTAGAGTATCGTTTCAAATTCAACTTGACTTAATCTTGAAATTTCTCAAGAATTTCGAAGGCCAAACGGACCTTTGTCAGAATGTTCTCCGCCAGGTCACAATTGACTTCAAGTGTTTCCACCAATGTGTCAGGATTTACATGACTGCAATGATTCCTATGTGTGTTCTGGCAGTTACAACGAGCCTGACGTGGCAGTACATGTTGAATTCCGATAAAGCTAAGGAAGAGGATGTTACCCTTCAGAAATATATAAATACAATGATTTGGTTGGAGATCGTGATGTTCATAGTTTTGGGTCCAATAGCAATCGGGGGAGTTGATGTCTGCTATGTATGGGAGAGATTTCGCACCAATGTTTACTGTATGATGGGCGGAGAACATCAGTTCTTCTGGGATGAGATAACAAGATACCTTAGGAATGTGGAAGGCAAAACTCCAGTCATCTCTTTCACTATGATTCTTTCCATAGTCGGCTTTTACATGGCAGTTCAATTTGGGCAGCAGGATGTAATATATTAGAAGTGGGGCTCTATGCTAAACCAAACTTGCACTAAAGTATAAGATAAAGCTCATGTTTGGTAGTCGGATGAGCAAGAATTGCACTCCCAAGAGCATCAATATCAAATTTCAAAAGAAAACTTAACTTTCACTACCAGAAATTTACTTGACATTTTTATGCAAGATTTAAAGCCACTAATACAACCTGTTTTAATTCGAAACGTATATGTTTTTTGTGCACCTTACAATTAAAGGATATTTTAAAGAGCTGAAACATTATTTACATCTTGTTTATTTCTAGTCGTCATAAATTCTAGAAATAGCCAAGCACAAGAAAAGTTTTTAAAATGTTATGGAAAACATAATTTGTGTGTGATTCCAATCTTTTGTGAGGGATTGACCTCCCTAAAAATGGTGAACAATTTTACCTCCCATCTCCATTGAGAAAGTACCTTACCTCGGACAGTTTTGACAAACGCTACGGCATATAACACTGCTAATGTGAAGATGTTCCATTCATTCCCACATACTAGCTCTACGGGGTAATACAGAAATAGAACAGGAAGTTGTCCTTGAAAGCTACATTTTCATCTGTTCTACCCATTTCATTGTCTAATTTAATCTTTTACCTGAATTCAAGGCAACGAGAACTAGGTGAGATGTTTTAATAAGTTTTGTGACTATTCATAGGGATAAATATGGCCTTAAAGGTCTGTGGACATGTAATAAATTCAGTTGTTCTTCTCAACAAAGCTAGATTGAGATCCCCTGATCAAAAATTTAAAAAAATAAACCCCTCTGGGCATCTTAACATTACAGCTGTCCTTGGAATGAAGGCTAAACTAACAAAGAATAACAGTACACCCAGCTGTCAGGTCCCTCTCTGTACGTCACAAATTTGCATAAGTAGCTCATGTTTATTCATGATGTAGGTAAAATCAGTAATTATCTTGTAAAATGGTCAATATTTGATGGATTTTAATGGGAACTGCGGCTATTTTTATCATTTTAATACATTTTACACCAAACAGGCAAGCATCACATTTACATGTCTACAGACCTTTAATCGATAAAGCTGGTAACATAGTAACACGATGATTGATAGGCCTGGTTTATAGTGCAGTTAATACAGTACATGTGAGAGGATATCATAATTGTATGCTTAATTGGCCAAGTTACAATTGGATGCTGAATAAAAGATTTACTATCACCTTACAGTGCAACATGCCTCGTAGTAAAGGGATTGAGAGCGACATATCGTGCCTAGAATTAATATGTACAAATCCTGCTGGATCGACTATTAAGGTGCCTGTCTACCATTCCAGGGTTACACTCTCTCATTTTTTTATTTTCATTTCTTTATTAATTAAGACCTCTATTATATCCAAGAAGATTCTAATAAATGGAGTTTGTATTCAGGAAAATGAAAAAAAAATTGACAGAGAGTGTTATAATTTACAGAAATATAATCAGAAAGCCAAAAGGCTTAGTGATTCTTGCCGTATGGATATATTCGAACAAATATGAATCACCCACACGGCAAGCATGAGATCCCTCATAGTTATGCTACTTGAGATATCATGTCAATTATGTTTTGACCTTTTGAAATCTTGTAACCCAAAATGACCTTTTGCCTCCACTTTAAACAACAGGAATCACCTACCCAACATGGCCATCTACATGCTAAATATGAATAATATATGAACAATCCAGAGGCCACGTATGAGATCCCTAACAGTTGTCCTTCTACAATGTCATGTTTACAAGATTTTGACCTTTTGTGACCCCAAAAGACCTTTGACCTCCACGAAAAAGGATCTACTGAATATTAGCAATCTACATGCTAAGTATGATTGAGATCCCTCACAGTTATCCTTCTTGGGATAATGTTAAAAGATTTTAAACTTTCCACCTCTTGTGACCTGAGAAACCAATAGGAATTATCTACTCAACTCGAACAACCCACATGACAAGTGTAAAACCCTTCACAGGTATCCTTCTTGAGTTATTTAGTTAGATGAGGTTTTACCGCTCTGTTTGTAATCAATTGTTTTAAGTCGAGCCAACCACGGCCTTTTTTCCAGATGTGGCTCACTGGCTTGTTTTCCCTACTCCCTTGCTTATGCTGAGCACTAAGCACAATGGCAGTAGGTTCCATTTTAAAGTCTTTGGTATGACCCGGCCAGGATTCGAACCCCCGACCTTCCGGCTGCAAGTCGTATGCTCTAACCACTTGACCATGTAGTCGATCTTGTATCCTTCTTGAGATATCTTGTTTACAAGATTTTGACCTTTTGACTTCTGGTGACCCCAAAGACCTTTGACCTCCACCAAAATTTATAGAGATCATCTACTCAATATGGGCAATCCACATGCTAAGTATTAAAACCTTCACCGTTACCTTCTTGAGATGTTCTTTACAAGCCGTTTTCAATGTATCTACATGCCAATTATGAGATCCATTGTGGTTTCTCTTCTTGAGATATCGTGTTTACAATCGAAGTGTCACATACATACACACATACAAACGCACATACACACGCACATACACACGTACACACATGGCATCACCATCGCATAGATTCCTTTGAATAAAAAAAAACATATTCAGAGCCCTCTGCAGGGCTGTTTCTGAGTCCATGCAATCCGACTGTACCCAGCCTTGAAATATGGATCTCATGTCTGCAATTTCTCATTTAATGCAAAAAAATCAATCTATGAAAAATGTTAATATATGTTTCTTTGCCGAGCGCCACCATCAGTTGGCGCGGAGCGTACCATAAATTTTCACACACAAAGTCAATGCGTCAGTGTGTCTGGGTGGATATAAATTGGAAGTTGATAAATTCGACTCGGGGGAGACAGAGCTCAGACCCTCAGTTTGGTATTGCCATTCTTGGGCTAAATATACTGGAGTAGGACGTACTCGGCAGATACGAGCCCTGTGTGAACTTGCTCATAATCGGATTCTAGTCGTACAGTATATTTCTAGGACTGACAAAATCGCAATAGCATCATCATGTAGCCTGTAGACATACATATTTGGTGTGTATTAAAATATTTTCTCTCGGTCTGTAATTTCATTTGGGGGGCAAGTGGGGGCGAGAGTTTCAACCTGGGGCTCCGCCCCCTGCCCCCGCTGGCTACGCCACTGAAATACCATACAAATGATTTTCACACATCTCAACAAGCGTTGTATATATAAAAATGGTCACTTTCATGAGCCAATTTGCCAGTATGGTCCCTCTGAAATCCACTGCGTGCTCAAATTTACTCAAATGTGCGAGAAACCTTTCGTAAATTAAACTGTGCAACAATTACAATTTTCCTTAGAGAAAAAAACAAAACATTTATTTATTAACCTTCATATTTGCGTCTTAGGCTAGAATAGGGTTGGAGTCCAGCTGCAGCCCTTCCCGGGCAAATTCCGATTCCGGGACCACCCTTTCTGAAAACGGACTAGAAATAAGAAGTTCAGTCAAAGTCTGGACTCAGGCGTTACAACCACAGATCTTTGCACGTGAAAATTACTTGTTATTTTTTATCTTTACACTAGAAATGTCGTGTTTTCCGAACAATATGTAACACTATCCTTGTAACTGCAGCGCCACCATCTGCTGGAGTTTAGAACGACTTTCCTTCCCAAGCATTCCTCACAGGTTGCCGAAAATGACACACCAGATGCTTTATCAGTTGTATCGAATTTTATGATTCCTGGTAAAAGCAGCTTTCAGTTTTTTTTTTTTTTATTCAACTACATATTTAAGGTTTGTAGGTATATGGGCCCATAAATACTGCTGCCGAGGTTGGTTGGAAGGATAAATGATTTGTATATGTTGGTTTACATATAACTTAAAAACATAAACAAAACTCATTTTTTCTGTAGAAAGTAAGTTTATAATGAGATACATGTGTGTAAGGGCAAAACAGCATTCTCGAAGACATTTTCCAATGTTTTAACCTTATTTTACATCTTGAAAGACATACAAAATATCAAAATTGTCTCCTCTAAATTTTTTCTCGTTTTCTGTCATTTGCTATTCTTATTACGTTTTCTAAGGGGTACTCAATACGTTTGCCCAATGCGTCACCCCACCCCTTTCCATACCAAAATTCACGCCACATGGTAGCTGCTAATTGTGCCCGCTGCAAAGATAAAAAGAACCGCAGGAGAGGGATAAGACAAGATTTAGTTGAAAAAATCTCGTTTGTGAAAACGAGTCTGTTCTCTTGAGTTGTCCTCAGCTGGTTTGATCTCAACAATCATTTAACGATAAAGTTATTCAGAACAAAAGATCACGTTTATAAAAGATTCGTAATGGACTGGGGAAGTACTCCTTTCTCATTAGTTTATCACCACCACAAGAAAAGAATACTCCGTAACTGAGTCAACAAAAAGCCCCCCGAAGCGTCAATCTACCTTACCCTCAAAATTCCTGACAGTTCCCTTATGTTCTTTTTGTGTTTTCTTACATTTTAGTTTGAGTTTCTATCTCCTTCAATATCCAATATTTCTTCTATTGGTGTAGAAAATCACCTAGAATCAAAATTTCTGTTTAAATTTTTCTGTAATATAATGGGCTTTAGGAAAGCGGTTTAAACAATCGTCTCCATAGTTTGATCGTAGTTGGTAAATTTATTGTCTGGTCAACTATTTGTGCGATATTTGTGTAAATGTGTGACGAGGCTAGGGAATCTGGCTGTCTCGCTGCTTTCCTTCGCCTTTTTCGCCCCGAGTTCGCCGCGAGTAGCATTATGTTTCGAGTGTTAGGACCATGCAACATTAGTTTCGATACAAGAAAAAACTTGTACGTGTTTGGTTCAGAAATGTGGATCAATCATGCCAGGTAATGAGCATTCTTAGTTTTGCCAGTCATCAACTTTTAGTGATCATCGGTTACTACGTGTGTAATTCCTCACACTTATTCCATCTGACTGTGTCTAACACAACTTATTACCTATGCGCAATTAATAATGTGGAGTGTTGCACAGTATTTCATTCCTTCAAACCATTTAAAAATTTTCACTTAATTATACGCCAGGTGGTTTACTCCCGACCCCCTTTTGAAGTAGAGACTGAGCTTTCTGCCAAATAAATCCCATGAGATATCTCCATGTTACAATTGTTTTACTACCTGAAATAAATGTTGAATTAAAAACCAAACCATACTAGGGGAGTCCCTAACTCCACCTGACAAATTTCCAAAGTTAGATTTCTGTAAAATAGAATAAGTTGTCTAAAGTGGGTAATATATAATGGATTCTTATCAGAATAGTGGCTCTTCCTGTGATATTATGCTTTCAACATCAAATAACAAATGTCATTTTCATCTCACTAGACGGTTTTGGTGCCATTCACAAATCTCAACGGTCTCCTATGAAACTTTTTACCCAGTTTTCCTATTAGCAAGTCCGACACTAGTTACAGAATTGACCATGCAATTTGTTGTGTCATTGACTATGTAACAATGCACCAAGTTGAGAGGAGAGTGGAAATAGCGTGTCTCTGAAATAATTTGCAACTGGAGCGTGCGGCGAAAGTCAAAAGATCAAGTTCAATGATGCACGAATACTTCTGTGATTTTTTTCGAGTAGGCAAGTTGTCAAATATCAGTTTACACGAGATAATATAACAAAAGTGGAGGGCTGCAACTCCACTTTAAAGTTTATTTACCTTTGCGGTATTAAAGTGAAATAAGGCAACATTGTTACGCAATTTTTTAGGCAATTTGTTCAGCATCCTTGTAAGTTAGGTCATTTCGTTTGCTATTGCGTATTATCCCTTACAAAAAATTCTCATAACATTCTCATGAGATCTCATGAGAATTTAATGAGATCTCACTAGATCTCATGAGAATTTCATGAATTCTCATGAAATTCATACAAGTTCTCATGAGGATTTTATGCGATCTCAAGAGGATTTTATGAGATCTCATGAGGATTTTATGAGATCTCATGAG
>WURT03530441.1:0-51902 GCA_009936505.3 Holothuria glaberrima | reverse complement strand
CAAGTTCTCATGAGGATTTTATGCGATCTCAAGAGGATTTTATGAGATCTCATGAGGATTTTATGAGATCTCATGAGAATTGTATGAGTTCTCGTGAGAATCTCATGGGATCTCACGAGGATTTTATGAGATATCATGAGAATTGTATGAGTTCTCATGAAAATCATACAATTTTCATGAGATCTCATGAGGATTGTATGAGAAATCATGAGAATGTATAAGAACTTTTGAGATTTGTATTGAATGAAGTCTAAAAGTCCCATGTTTTTGAAGTTATATGCCAAAACAAAACTACAGCCAGAATGGAGGGAATGACAAAAATATATACATTACGAATAAAACTTGTCATAGATGAATGGGATGTGTACTATATCAGTGTGAACTTATGTCTATGTAGATGCCTTAGTGGAAGTTGGTAAATTAAAAGCTCACACACAAGTGCAGTCACGGCTTTGTCAGCATGAAATTCATAAGATAAGCATGCACTGACCACTTTCAGGCTGGGTAGTGCACTGTAGAGTGCATTATAATTTATACACTTTGTACAAGCTGTAATCACACTGTGCCAGACCTGAAAACTTTATTTGAGCATACATATCCTTCCCTTATTTGGGGCTTTCTCAAGAAAAGTAAACTGTATAGAAACTTTTGAAATGACTCCCGCATTTGCCTGCAACTTTTTGTTGGAATTTGACCCCAATTTTTTTAGTTAATTGTACCCTAACATTGCACCCTTTTCTTTTCTAGGGGACACTATATAACACAATCGTGTTGGTGTGTCGTTAAATCCCATATAACTAACTAACTAACACACTTAATATTTGCTATAACTCAGAAAACATGATTGTTTCTTAAAAAGTTCTTGCATGCATGCAGGAACACCATGTTAATTGTCTGGACTGTGTCCTTATAACAATTTGTGTGATCAAATAAGTGCATGAGAGACCTAATGACAACATTGCTTAACTTCTTTTAAATGCACATCTCTTGAAAACAAAACTCTCCCATGAAGCAGCCCTCACAAAACTCTACAGTAGTTCAATACTTTCCCACAAGTACTGCAAAAGTTTAACCATACAAGCATATTAGACATGTATGTGTACTGCAGTTTTTGTGCTTGCCACTGCTTGCATGCTCTTCTGAATTTAAAGAGGAAGTCAACTGTGATTGGTCTATTGTGAAACATGACCTAACAAGGAGGTCTTTTCAAATGGTCCACAAAGCTATGGTTAGGGCACACCAACACTTGTATTTGCAAGGAGGTTCTACAATGAGTGACCACAACACACAACTAAACAACAGCTTGCACTGTGGGTTTCTTGTTCTCTGTAGCTTTAGATTTTGCCTGGCGCACTGGGTAATTCTGTACTCAGCCCACAAGACTTAAAGCACAGCAGTGGTGGAGGTGTTCTCATTTTTTTTTTTTTTTTTGCTAAAGCAGAGAAAGAAAGTGGTACTATAGTTTCCTCAGTTATTGTTATGTTTGTCACATATTGTCACAAATATGGTGCAACTCTGCCTGCATGCTAGCCCATGTTGTTTAGGGATTTGATTGGACTTTCAGTCACCAGTGTATTAATCTTTCAAATGGACTCAGCAGCAGTTGTGATGACAGGTTCATACTTAAACGACTCAGCAATGTAAACTGCCAAGGGATACTAGTTGAATGTTTATTGACTAAGGTAATGCAGTTTACAGAACTCATCTGTTGGCTTGAAAAGCATACAAAGGAGATGGTAACTCATTCAACAGAATAATGGCTTCTTATTTGAACCTAAGACCATTGGACAGATAGGCATGATAAGCTCATACATGTATATCAGAATATCCCAAAGCAGTTTCCCTTCATTATTAGTAAGGAAAATATGGCCGCTTCATGGGGGAATCTTCCACAATACTAAATGCTAGTAGTGGTGTAAGAAGCATATTATTAATATGCTTGTCTTACACTGACAATTTACTGTCATTACAGCAAACAAATGTAATCATGACTAATTTTTCACATAAGAATCTTTTAAGAAATTTCTCATGGAAAAGTCATGAGAAATTTCTCATGAGAATCTTATAAGAAATTTTCATGAGAATCTCATGAGAATTTTCTCATGAGAATTTCATGAGAAATTTCTCATAAGGTTTCTCACGAGAATCTCATGCGAATATGGATTTCTCATGAGAACCATTTCTCATATGCCCAATTTTTCACTAGAATCTCATAAGGATTTCTCATGAGAATCTCGTGAGAAATTTTTGTAAGGGATCTTTTTAGTATTTTATTTTTTTATTTTTTCTTATTTCAGAATTTATGTCACTACCGTTCTTTAAATGAAAAATGCAGTCACCCCAATCAGAGTCAGTATACAACGTCATTCTAGTCCATGAATGACCTATTTTGATCATGTGACAATATTTTTGTTAGTGAATGGTGGAATTCAAGAATTTCTCCTTACTTTATCTATTGTTTGTTATGGTTATGTTCAAAACGTCTTCAGAGGTACTTGTAATGTACTCAGAGGAGATAGTTTGCTGATTTTAAAGCAAATTTTGGCGCGACTGCCAATTGCCTTTAAATGTTCTGCCGAAGATTTTTTTCCGTACATGCTGCTAGAAGTCAAAAGGAAATTAAACCAAATTCATACTACAAAATGGTCACTTTTGAGGATACCACAACTGTCTGTGCACCTGGAAGAGTTAACCCCGTTTGTATACCAGCTAGCTATGTTGACAACAGATCCTTCCAAGGGTGGTAGCATTGTCATTGTTAAGGAATGTAAGTAAGTATGAACTTACAAGATTAATAAAATTATAAGTTACATCAATAACAACGGTAACTTTAGAGAGCTTTACAGAATGACTAAGTCATAATGTGAAGATTAAAAACTGTACTTGTCCATTTCAGGAGTGTTCTAGACCCTAATCGATAAATTTCTTTTTAATTCCAAAAGAGAGAAAAAAGAGGGCAATTTACTAAATTGAATATCTCATTGCTAGCACGCATGACATTCAATGTGATAACAGTAACAAATATAGACTTATATCACCAATGGACCCAGTACCTTCTGACCTTTGCTACTGGGGTGTCAACGAGACACAATACCCCCACTTTGGGAACCTCTTCACTAAGTTTGAAGAAAGTCGGTCCAGTTGACTAGCTGGTGGTACTTTTTTGACATTTTACCTCCTGCCTTATCTTTGATGTTGATTGTCATGGCAACCGTGTAATTTGGTAGAACTTGGCATACCCATCTTAATTATGTGTGAGATTCATGTCAGAGCGATGATTCATCTTGAAATTTTAGCATAAAAGCGATTTTTACTCAATTTGACCTTTGCTCGCTCTTTCCTTCCGGGATTGTACGAGATACGATTTTCAGCCCTGGGGTACTTTCCCACCAATTTTTGAAGAGAATAGTTTTCGCACACTATGAGTAATTTTTAACACAAGTTTTCCATATAAAAATATACATTTCCTGTTTCATTACATGACGTTTGACCTCTGCTGTATGGCAAACATACCCTTTCGAAGTACTTTATCACATGCATGAAGTTTCGTGTCAGTGCGATATTTCTTTTGGAAGGTACAATATAAAAATGACTTTCAAAAAATTTTTCCGTGAACTTTTACTTCCGTCAGTGAGCATGGAACAACGGTTCCACATATGATACTTTCCAACCAAGTCTGAAGAAAATCTGTTTCACGGTTTGTGAGACAATTTCATAACAAAATAGCCACAGTCACACAGACACACAGACAAACATGCACACACGGAGACGCTTTATCCCCTCCCTCAATTACGGACTTCCGGTCACTCTTGGGCACACCACCATAGATTAGCCCCTTAGACTTGTATATTTGGAAAACTTAAACGCTGCTATTTCAACTGGCATTGCCATACATATTTCAACTAGCAAAGTTACTGATAAGTAAAATTTGTCTGAGAATCTCACTATCAGGATGGCAATCAGGCGACACTCACAATTTATTACTTTTTTCGAAGGCAAAAGCAATCTATGAAACTACGTTGGAATGTATGTATGAGCGTGTGTGTGTGTGTGGGTATGTGTGAGTTTGTTTGGCATTCAGATTGAGGACCTAAACAAAGGACCTGACACAGCGCGGATTGTCACCACTCGCCATCGTCCCACCACCCTTCTAAACAGAATGTAAAACCTTGACACGGACTAATTTTTCCATAATGAACCAAGGAACGGACGTTCTGGTATCCTGTTTCTTTCTACTATTGTGAGCAACGAGCGAAATTCCAACTTACTTGATTCTTTCGATTGCGTTTCCAGGGACTTCAACGTGGGTCTTCCAGCTTTGGGGTAGACGTTCTAGGCCAATCAATCTTTCCAAAAAATAGAGAGAAGAATACCAAAAATATTGCTTCATCAATACGTTTTTTGTATTTAATGGACTTTTTTTAACGGACGTTTTTAATGGATTGTTAAAAGATATTACTGGAATTAATTTCATGAAAATCGCTGCACCCCTAAAGTATTGTAGAAAGAAAATTTCCCCGTAGTGATCGCTCTCCGTGGAGCAATATTAACTGGTTGATTGTAGTGTGAGTAGGATACTTTCAAAAGGTCCGAGAAGTAGCGGCACTATGTAAGATCTTATGAATGAACAAACCGATAGGTTTCCCTCTCAACTGCTCACGTAGCTAGATCTGGTACGTATGCAAAATATATGATAGTCCTACCGCTTCCACTGAAGGAATGTCAAATATATGTGAAAAACTTTTCAAAATGATATCATTTACTACTTTGCTCATTTCACCTGCACAAAATTTGGAAAGGTGTAATAGCACAGTAGTAAGGTGCAGAAATTGTGGATGAAAATGGGGCAAATATCGGACAGTAGAGTATGTCCTAAGAAAGATATGTGGCTTAAGGGCAATCCCAGATTTACATTCTGCCACAATAATGCCGCCTTTTGAGAAAAAGTCTCACTGTTCACGTTTATTCATTATTAGTCTATCAACAGTATCATACTGACTCTGAAAGTCAAAAGCAATTTTTTTCATTTCATTGTGTTGCCTTTTATCTCTCTCATTTGCCTTTAGACTACATTGTTTTTACTCCACTTTTGACTTTTGCCTTTTGAATTTAAACTTTTGACTTTTTTATACTTTGGTCTTTTATTTTTTACCCTTAAAGTCATAGTTGAAGTTATATCTCAATATTGTTACTCCTAAACGCTTTTTTGTCTTTAATGTCACTTTATTCATTCCCAATATTTTGACTTCAAAATTCAAAAGGTAACTTTCAGTGACATTTTTATAACCTACTGCCTCAATGTCGTAATTTTACATCTCACTATTCTGACTTTTATTTCATTAATTTCTATTTTCAAAGTAAGACTTTTTACTTTCATTCGTATTATTGTGACTTTTGATATTTTAAATTCATCTTAAAAAATAGAATTAACTGATCAGAGTAAAAGTTACAATGTTTAGCGAAAAGTCACGGTAATAAGACTGCACTCAAAATGATAAGACCAAAATGGAAAATTAACTTTGACTTTAGATTGATGAGATTAAAAGTCAAAGTATTAACTTTTTACGCACTGACTACAACAAATATGAATAGCGCTACCGATTGTTACAGAAACAACAACATTCAGGGAAAGTTAGTTAGTTAGATGAGGTTTAACGGCCCAGTTTCAAACCAATTGGTTCAAGTCGAGCCGGCCACTACCTTTTTTTCCAGTTGTGGCTCACTGGCCACAGGAAAAGAATGTTCTTCTCGTACCTCTATTTTCCTTCGTACTCTGAATGGCGGGACTAGAAGATACCACGGTTACCTTCCTTCAAATGCGAGCTTACAAACGGTCATTTTGAATGATGTGCTGGCGAGTTGTAAACTTTTAGTTGCTAGAGCCGGTTGACTCAGCATCCAAAGTCTTTGGTTTTTTTGACATTCGTCTCACTTTTTTAAAGCTTCGTATACCAGAGGTAGGAACGGGGGAGGATCTGGAGGCACGTGGCCCCCATTTTTTCGAAATTGGTAAAACGTGCCCCTGTCGAAAATGTCAAATGCCCTCGTTGCTCCCTTTAGAATATATGAAGTTACCAATAATAAATCAGGAATCTCTAGATTGTCTCTAAATTAAACAGTTGTGTATTAAGTTACCGTTTTCACAAAAATAGATTCTCATGGGGTTTATTTCTACTAAAGGCACACATCCCAAGAGTATAAGCATATGAAAAGGGGAAAGGGTACTGCGCCGTTCACCCTTATTTTGGAAAACCCCAAAATTGTGGCAAAATTTCCTCACAGGTTCAGAGATAAGGGCAAAAATCCTTGTGCCCACCACGGAAATGGTTCCATACGCTTTTGCCCAAAATACTGCGCTATGTTGCTTGTGCTGATAGTAAAGGTAAGAGACTGCATAAAGTAACTCTACGATGAACTATCATTGTAAGAAGTGATTGAGAGCTAACATTTTTATTTTTTCCCATAAATCTTTGTACGAACTTGAAGCTTTCAAGATGGGTGGTCACAAAGCATATTTCAAGGCAGCTGTGTTTTTCAAAAGGGCAGTAAATAAAGTAACATGGAGGTTTTTCTTTTTTCAAAAAAGTCTAGCGCATTTCTCATTGCTAAGTATTATGCAACACTATGATATTGCTGTCATGTACCAATGCCCCTGAAGAACTGGCGGGCCTAGTTGTAGGTAGTTGCTACTGATTTTCAATTACTCGCATGAAATTAAGCTGGAGGTAAGGTCAAACGTGACTTTTTCAATATCGAAAGGGGCAATGAGTTAGCCTAAGGTTACCACATAAAGTGAAGGACATGTGCTCATCTCCCTACAAGTTTTCAGAAAGAGTATTTCTAACTCCGAGTAGGAAAATAATTTTGCTAATGAGAGGGTAAGGGACATATGCTGCAGGGCACAAACCGCCAGTGTATGAGGGCACTTTCCCCTTGACCTTAAAAAGTTGCTCTATGTTGGTGCAAATGTATAGAGCTGCACTAATCTCTCCTATCAGAACAGCTTCCAATAGAAAGGATGGCAAGAATTGCTAAATGTGTCAAAAAGATATTGACATCATCAAAGACACCTAGCCTGATATTGAACCAGTTGACGGCTTAAGGTACTCCACCATAAAGATAACTTTCCCGACAAAGTGCCATGTAGAATAATTAATCTTGCCAATAGTGATGTTTCTTTCTCCTCTGTGTTATCCTCGATCGTTGTCATCGACCGTATGGACGAAAGTCAAAGGGCGGCCACCACGATGAAACTATGGACGAACACATCTCCAGTAATTGACTGGTTTTGTTCCGCACTTTTGTGATCTTTGATATTGTAGACTTCTATCCTTCCATATTTCAGCAGCTACTCATTGCAGCCCTAACGTGAGCAAAATCGCATGTGCCCAGCTTAGAACTGCACATCTCTATCACCACGCATGCCTAGAAAATCGGTATGGTATGTATGTGAACTGGTCGGCCTTTACGTTGTGGACAGCCCCATTAGGCAGTGGCATCTCTCCGTTTTCGACCTTTACAGAGAAGATGGCCTGGCATCCTTAAAAACGCGCTCCGGAAGACTCGCCGACAGAGCCCGCAAGGATTTCATTTAGACTTCAGCGAGTTTGCCTTGAACATCACCATCGAGACTATCCTCCACGTCGTTAACTTCCCCGATGTGACGCTTAACATAAAAGATGGTACCCACACCCCCCACAACCAGAAAGCCCAAAGGCTGAGTAATTTCTAGCCAAAAGGGGGATGTTAATCCTTCAAATTTCTTGACTACATCATTTTTACGATACATTCAGAATTTGATTCCTGCTGACCTCACATGACCTTTAAACCCCACCAAAACTTAAAAAACAAAAAAATGAAAAAAAACATGTCTCAGAAGAGATTCGCCTGTGCTTTCTCCCTTGTGATGTCATGTTTACAAAGTTTGAGCTTTTGACCTCTGGTAACCTCAAATGACTTGTGACCTCCACCAAACACAAAAGGATTCCTCCTCTTAGCATGACAAATCTATATATTCAAAGTATGAATAGCTTCTGTCCTTCCCACCTTCATGTATCATATTCATAAGAACTTTAGTTTATGACCTCTCGCAACCTCAAATGACCTTTGAACTTCATTAAAAACAGTAGGGTTCTTTGTCTCGATATGAAAAATGTATATACCACATATAAAAAGTGACTGTATTTGCTATCTTGAGATATCGTGATTACAAGCCATTTACGAGGTTTTCCCAGTTTAACCTTTGGTGACCTCAAATTACCTTTGACCTCTACCAAAAATAATAAGGTTCTTCCTCTTAACATAACAAATGTACATAACAAAAAATATGACAAGTGTTGGTCATTCCTATCTTGAGATATTGTGATTATAAGGTATTCGGTCCTTGACCTCTGGTGACCTCAAATGACCTGTGACCTCAACCAAAAACCATCAGTTCTTTCTCTTGACATGACAAATCTATGTACTAAATATGAAAGGTGTCCATTATTCTTATCTTGGGATATCGTGATAACCAGGGTTTTGGTCTTTGACCGCTCATGATCTCAAATAAACGTTAACCTCCACCAACAACAATAGGGCTCTTTCTCTCAACATGACAAATCTTTATACCAAATGTAAAACGTATTCCTCTCTTGAGATATCGTGATTACAAGATATTAACGAGGCTTTCGCAGTTTAACCCCCAGTGACCTCAAATGACTTTGACCTCCACAAAACAACAGGGTTCTTTTTTCCTATCATGACAAATCTACATACCAACTATGAAAAGTGTCGGTTATTTCTATCTTGAGATATTGTGATTAGTAGGTTTTCGGTCTTTGACCTCAGATGACTATGAACTTCCGCCAAAAACAATAGGGTTTTTTCTGTTAAAATGAAAAATCTGTGTACTAAAAATGAAAATTATCTGTGATTTTTATCTTAAGATATCGCCATTACAACGGGTGTGACAAACACTCATACACATGTACACCCTCCTTCACATACACACAGCATCACCATCGCATAGCATAGCTTCATTATCAGGTACAAGAACGAATGAATACACACTGTAAAGTACACCACAAAGAACAACAGCACAGAAAAACTTACTGAATTGAAGAGGGTGAATTAGGGACATTCTCGCTGTTAGTTAAGATTAGGATTTTGTCAGGTGATATGAAGGATTTCTTTGTTCTTGAGCTGAAGGTTAGAAGAAGCTGAATCAATAATCGTGAGTTGTGATCACTTTTACCTTTGCAAATAGCTTATTTGCTAAGGTGTTTGTAAATATCGGATTTTTGTCGGTGAAACCAAGGGCGTAGGAAGCGGTTGGCTGGGGGAGGCGCCAGCCAGCGAAATTTGTGGGGTCGGAAGTATGCTTCAGCCCCCACTTTCCAAGGAGGAAAACCCTTTATATGTCTCTTCTGTGAGAAATGTCAAATATTTGCAGTAATTTACCTTAAGATTTGTCCAAAATTATGCACCAAATTATATTTAAGGACCCTCAAATATCAAAATATTTTCCAGGGGAGAGACACCACCTCCCCTTCGACCCCTACCCCAGGACGGCGATCCGAAACAAGGCTCAGCCCCCCCCCCGTCTCGAACAGCTCCCTACGCCTATGGGTGAAACGATGCTCATGTATTCTCGTGCCCATGTGTTTGTGGGTTTCCCTTATGCAACAAGCATTACAACTTGCACAATGAATTTGTAGACTACACGAGACTTGAGGCCTTAGGGGATTGGATCTTTGTTGACAAATGCATTGCGTATGTAAAGGACACAAAAACCAGTTTGACATCAACATTAGTACAATACAACTTAATCAGCTCTCCCACCTTGAACTGAGCCACATCCTAATAATCACCAATGTAAGAAGCTTGTAGTATCTAATGGTAGCGGGTGAGCCTTTTGTGGGGCTGTTATGCACTGTTAACTAGATACTATTTGACTATTTTGTCAATCCTGTGTAAAGGAAACTGATTTCTTCAAAGATTATACCAGAGTCCTTTGAGATTTACATCAAAACCTTTCCAAGTATTATTGATCTTGTACAATCTATCAAGCAAGGTCCTAACAAGACCAATTTTGTGCGAAATTGTTGGATCCAAAGTACAACAGTTGGTCAACAAACCTGTAAACATAAGATTGTGATATACTGAAGTGTGACAATGTTCTTTATTACTGATGAAAACATCCTGTGCTGCCCCCAGTCTATTTACCTTTTTAACGAAAATGAACATCGTATCTGCTGATTACAAAAAAGGACTGAAACAAGTGTCAATAAATTGAATTGAAATAGAAAAATGGTAAGTTATTACCTTGTTGTTTTTTTTTTTCATTGTAAGCTTTATATTAGGATGCAGATATTAATTGACATGCCTCTACATCCCTAGAGTGGGTGACAGCCTTAGGGGAAAACTGTTTCTTTTTCAACTTGACATACATGCAACATTTATTAAACCATTGGTTGATCGTTTCAGTAATTTGTTTGAACAATACATGTATCTTAAGAAATTTAGTGGACGCAAATGTGCCAAATACCATTCAATTTTATCTAAAGTAGCAACCCAAAGGATGAAAAAATAAAATACTTGGAAGTTCACTCATATTCAAGTAAAATGTTTTCTTTTATAAACAAGTTGTAAAACACATAGTGTAAAGTTAGTATATCTAGGTCTAGTTTCTGCACAACATTCTCCAGAAGAAATTTATAAACTCCTAAAATGTTAGCGCTTCCTGGGTTTTGCTTTGCACCTTTGTGTAGGGTTCCCATAAGCATCTCCATTTACTGGGTCTTAACACGTGCTGCGTTGCACGACCCTTGGGTTGTGCCAGCTAATTTTCATTCTGTTAGTTTGGCATCTCTGCAGCAATGCTGGGTCATTTACAGAGATATTCAGCATCCTCCATGACTAATTTGAAATAATGTTGAAATGATGAAATGTGTGGGGGTTCCCATAAGCAGGTCCATTGACTGGGACTTAACCTGAGCAGCGTTGGTACGTGGGCAGTGGCGGCATTAAGGTGGGGGATTGAGGCGAATTTAAGGGGCAAATGTCCCCCAATCAGAACCTTTGTTCCCAGTTACCCCAGTCAGCTTCTCAAGTGTCAACAGATTGCTAATTATAGTAGTGTCTCTTCCCAAGTTCTTATGAAGTCAACTTAGATTAATAGCCTTTGGAATCTTTGCATTGGATGATGCATTATGAACCAAAATATACATCTATCATGAGACTTAATTTTTCACCCAGAGTTTTGATTGATTGATTTATTTGGTACATATAAACATACTAAACACAAACAAATGTAAAAGACGTACAAAAAGCACCCCCAGGCAAACAGACAAAAAAAATAATACATAAAATACAAGAGAAAGAAGTTACAAACATAGTACCAGGGATAACCCAAAAAGCCTAAGAAAAGCTTAATTCCATTGGCGTCCCTAAATTAGACGGAACAAGAAACAAATACGACAGGAAGGAAAAATGTAGAAATATTGCACTTGATGAAAGACGCCGGCAGTTAGTTAATGAATGAATTAGAGACATTGCTCCATTAAAAGTGATTTGTTGGCAAGATTATTCTCGACGTACAATTTAAAGCGGGAAACATTTTCAACCCGCTTTATCGCATAAGGAAGGGAGTTCCAAAGTTGAATACCTGTGAAGAAAAAGGAACGATCAGAGGATCCTTTTATTCTAGGAACAAGAAAGTTAAATGGGCTACCCCTGGTACAGTGCTGATGAATATCCTGATAAAATTTGATTAAGATAATCGGGACGAATGTCGTAAAAAATCTTAAAAACCAAATTAAGTTTAAGTTGTTGCACCCTATTGCAAACAGGTAAAAAACCAACTTTGTTCAATTCACATTATGCTAAATGTTCAGACCTTCCGGGGCTTCGCCCCCTGGTTCCCACCACGGGCCCTACAGAGGGCAACTGGACCCCATCAGTTTAAATTGGCCCTTCCCCCCGCGATTTCGCACTATGCGCAAATTTTAGCCCCCAACATTTTATTTTGTCATCCATTTGCCCCCCCCCCTTCAATTTTAAAATCCTGGTGCCGCCTCTGAAAGTGAGTAACGTTATTGGGGTTTAACTAGGCACAGTATGCTTTGCACAGTTATTCCACACCTTGGACAAAATACTTGTTGAAAAAGTTGAGATTTTTTGCAATATTATAACTAAAGTCTTTTCTAGTATTATAGCTAGATCTTTTTTCACTAGAAAATTGTAAAAAGATAAAACAAAATTTGGATCATGAGCACAATCTGTACGGCAGACCAGTACAGTCCAATTTATAGGAATAATGAAGTTTTAACATTTTGTGCTACAAAAGTAACAATTTTGTAAAAGTGTCATTCTGAAAAGGCTATAAGTTGTTTTAAATAACTTGATTTGAAAATTGTCGCAGAAGACTTTTTTTGAGAAGGATACTTCATTTATCACAAAATGTGAAATTGAAGTTTGTAACTCCCGTATAGGTACAATTGAATAGCCCAACCAGATTAAAAGTGGCCATGATCTAAAATTCGTCGCAATTACATTTCTGTTTCTTAGCAAACATGGAAATGTATCAAATTTAGACACAATTACGACACAAGTGAAATACAGATTTCCCGTAAATACATCTTCACCTGTTGGACCAGTAGTAAAGTATGATGAAGATGTGTCATATGGATGACAATGATAATTCGTATGACATTGGCGCAACTACACAAGCGTATATGCTAATTACCAGTCCGGGAAATTCTCCCATTTGGGGTAAAACCAAAATTCTCCTGAACGGGTAGAAACTTATGCAACACCTTGTATAGGCTTGCCGACCTAACAAAAACAAGGTTAAACAAAAGTGAAAACTACTTAATAACCCTAAAACGGCGTGGTGAATCACCGATTAGGACGTGGCTTTTCTGCAGTTATGACAATAAACCCTCCGAAAATAAATTTTATTTAATTACATTAGGCCGACAATTTTTGCAAGGGGGTTTCAAAACCCGTTCCCTACTGACAGTGTACACAAGGAAGGCGTGGGATTGTGGGTTACAAAGACAAAATGCCGGCTCCCATGACCAAGTTTTCTCCCGATCGGGAGAAAAGTAGATTTTCCCGATCGGGAGAATCTCCCGAACTGATTACTGCTGTACATTTTCTTCATGGAATTCGTAGCTTTTACTGTAGTCTCATCGAGAGAGAACAGCAATTTGGACTTTTTCCCTGAGTAACAGCTAGCATACTTGTTCGTGAGAGAATGTGAGCAGCAAAGTAGAGCAATCCCTCCAATCGAAGCTGTGGCTTCGATTAATAAGTTAGGTTATAACGGTCGGTAGGGTTGGGGTGATAGTTGTTGGGGAAAGTGAATGGCGGAATGGTTTTGATGGTTTTCAAAACAGTAATTTTACACCAAAAAATGCACACAGACGGTAATAATGAAACAATTCTATTTGATTTTTCTGACATTCAAGTTATCTTACAGAAAGTGTAACCGACTTGCTTAGGGTCTCCTTCAATTAAAGGGGTAGCAATTAGCAAAGTTATTTATAAAGTTGGATAAGGTACACAAACGACCTCAACATTACTAGGGGGATCTGTCATTGTAAAATCGTGGGGATGAAGGTATCATCAGTGGCCTACACATTGACACAAAATAATTACACACGACCAGAAGTTTGAATATTAATTGCTATGCAGTATAATTACGAAATGCTCTGCTCACATGCAAACACAAATACAGACACAACTTTTTCAATGGCCAGTTGACACTTAAACTTAATGATAAACAATAAAGGGATACTTAAGTGACTTGAACAAGCAGGTCTGAGACGGTCCAGCTGCAGCCTCAAAACAAGTGTTCAGTAACAAAAATCGCGAACGTGGGAGTCCATACAGTGATTCAACTGACGGAATTACCACCTGTCAGCTAGGCACGGCCATCTTCAGTGGGTCCTCAGTGAAAGCGGAGCTTGCTCAATAGTCGTGTTAAACCAGGGTAGAGACATCAGATCAAAACACATTCAGGGGAACTCCTCACAGTTCCAGATACAAATCTCAGATATTGCAGGGACGGCTTACATCACAGCAAAGTGCTCAATTCCTCCAAAGCAGTAAGAGCACAAGTAAATAATGTGATTGTCAATTTAATCTGCACTCCTCCTTAGGTTGCGTAAAATGTGCAACTCCAGTAATGATATGCACAAAGTTGAGTTCCAATGACGTTGATCGTCAAATCAGATTAGACGGATAAATATATTTAAAACAACAGGAACAGTCCACAATTATTCTTCAGCAGTTCACAAGTCCTCCTTGTATAGACGGTGAGGACTATACAATAAACAACTTTATTAAAGATGGGTTGTCATTATTAAAACAAAATAATGCAACTCTGCTTATTATGTGAGTCAATAACAGGCTTCAATTATATAATAGGGACATTACAAAGTTAACTTTCCAAGTCTATAAACAACCTGGGCTCCATGCTTGCTAACTTTGGAGCTAGCCGGTAAAATTGGCTACGTATCCTAAAATTTACTTCAGAAAAACAGTCAGAAGCTTTTCTCTGTAACTTCCAAAACATTAAAATGAAAGCAGCGTTCCATTCTATCAAAAGCAAAAGCAAGAAGTTATTTGCACTATGTACAGTGCTGACCCAAGTTAACACAAGAAGTAAAGCCTGAACAGTGGGAGTTTTTTCTCGCTGCACTCTCCTTTTACTTGTAAAGCTTTCTCCTCACAAAACTAGAAATTACACCCAAACCTCTGTAACAGTTATTATTATGGTATGGTATCTATGTCCCACTCTGCTACTTCAGGAGAACAGTCACCTAATTATCATAACTTTGGAAAACGCCCTAGCTAGTACCTAGCCTTCCTCTTATACCTAGCACACAGAAGCCACCAGCTGCAAGCAAAATCCTTGTAGCCCAAGCCTAAAGATATCCCATAATATGCCACTGGTTGACCCAAAGACACTCCCCTTACTTAAGAGTAACCTTTGTGCCTCAGAGTAGGTCATCCCATCAACTGACTAATCAACACAAAAAGGGAATACTAAAAGTTCAACAAGATCACCCTAAACTCTAGATGAACCGGCATATTTCAAACCAAAAATGTTAACCAAAAGTTCCACATCAGCATCGTTTTATTTAGTGAAGTTTGGTTAAGAATCGTCTGCGTCCCTTATCAGCCCTATTCGTCACTGTCCCTGCACCCTAGTTCTCTTCTACTAAGTACACCCCGGGGTAGCATTGACCAGAAAAGGAACCAAGAAGCGAAACACTTGCTCCCTGCTAATGGACTTAATGGACAAAAGGTCACTCTGGGTCACTGGAAATATGCAATAAGTTTGGTAAATGAGCTCAGCCTACAAAGACAAAAAACGCAATGTCAGCCTTAAAGAAGTTAACTAATACATCAAAAGCACTAGGAAAGGTTAACACTTTAAAATGACTAAGACGCAAGCAATGATTAAAGCAATACACATGATACAAATCAATAACCAGAATTTGCCCTGGTTACAAAAGCGATAATGCTGAGACACCAGCTTTTGTAGGATACGAGCGAAGCGTGCCAAACAGTTCAACAGACCACTGTGTCTGGGATCCTATTGGTGGGAACCTTGAAACAGACATGGAGAGACAGTTCCTAAACAAGTTCATTTTCATCGCTTTGGGAAAGGCTGTGCAACTTCAAAGGGTAGCCTACGTGCCGTATTTAGTATATCGCTGGCCATATCAAACGTTTACCAGAAGACCTCCGAAGCTATCAACATCCACAAGCCTAGATGTACCTTAGTAGAATGAAACACATGTAGTGTACATACCCAGTTCGTGTAAATAACGGTTGAACTGTAGCAGTTTAGTGTAACATAACCTATTGACAAGTATTTTCTCAGGCGTGGTTCAGCTGCTATTATGATAATTTATTTTTGTTTTTCAAATGTGCTTTAAACATTTTTCGTTTTAACACGGTTTTCTTCAATATGGCATTTCCCAAACCAAGGCTGCTAGCAACTCTCTGCCCAAACATAATTAGGAATAGCCTTAGAGTTTTAAAAATAGTTGATAATTGCATTTTTAGACATCCGTTAAAACAACGCTGTTTTACATTGGATGGTCAACAATGACTTGTACAGTCAGTTGTGTTCTAAATTCAGCTCATGCACTGTGTTTGACAATATTACCTACAGCAATTTAAACTCAGTGCGGGCTGCTGTACGGGGACTCTGTCTTGGAAGTGTACTAAACAGCTTTCGTTTAAATTGAAGGAGGGGCTAGAAGGTAAGTTATCAGGGAGGACTGTTCCTGTATCGGCTGAGACTAGAAAGCTTTTAAGGTTTAACAACATTGACATTTTATGTCATGAAATGTCATTTTTATCCACGATCGTCCCACCTGATACATTGATGGTTCCTTATCTTAATATTTCAGGGCAATCAACCGAACAGTTTATATTTACAGCCCTTTTTTTTAAAGTCGCGCTCAAGTTGTATGAATTCAGAACTTATTTCCGCTTTCATTTCTGTCACATGTATGAAACTGCTTGATCATCATAAGTGCGTTTACTTTGGGCTGTCGATGAAATTTTCCCATTAAGTAGGTATATGGGTAAACAAGTATAGTTTGTTATTACAAAGGCAAAAGTCTATTAGTCATCTTGTTTTAGTTTTAATTGGCTACGAAATTCTCCCCGGGTGTTTTGTCTCTGGGAAAAACAGGCTTGATACTGAAAATCGAAACTAGACCGTATGAAGTTCCACTTCGTAACAGTAAATCGTTCGCTCGGTTTTTTTTTTTTTTTTTTTTTTTTTTGAAGGCGAATCAATTGACAGATTAGATTGTCCCATTTGTTCATTGTGTGCATTATCTCAAAGCAAACTTGTCCAGGTTTTATTCTTACCTTATGTTGTTCAAGAAATTAGCCACGTTCCTAGAACTAATGAAAGGCGACTACATACTTTAAGAAAACGGACCATACTTGAACAAGGGATTCAAATGGAAATGTCCTTACTGGGAAGAGGTGAGGAGGAAAACCGAAGATCCATGTTTCCATGGCAACAGTCGATTCGTCTATCAGACAGTACGAAGTCGGAGTGGCCGCCCATGATTTGGTTTATTCTGAAAATAACAGGTCTGTTTTATCACAGAAATGTTGTTACAAAACGATGGTGTATATCATGTGAAGTGGATAATTATAAACCACGATCTTGTACACATCAAGGCGAACATAGACAGACTAACGTGATCATGTGGGATTCCATCGACCTAACCACATGTTACGAACACAAGCGCTTCGATGATGAATTAAACTCACTGTCACTCCAACATGAGAGACAATGTAAGGCTTGTGAGACTTGTTGGTGGGATAGATATGGAAAAGTGTCTGTATACACTGAAGCTGACATAGGTAAGTGTATGCATTAAGTTGAGGTCACATATTTTGTCTTTATTGCTTCTTAAAAGTGCTCTTCTGTTTTAATATTTGAAATATTAAAGAGATCATTACCAGATCATTAGGTCCGTCACTGAAACATGCTCAGTCTAGTTTTTACCGTGAGCTTTAGATGTCATGAAACGACCTTTCTGTTACGGCTTGCAGCTGTTAGGGTCAATATTTCCAGGGCGAAGCTTTCTTGCCCCTTGCCTACGTGGCAGGCTATTCGGGTTTTTCTTTAGTTAAAGAAGGCTTAAGAATGGCTGACAGTCCACTACACAGGGTACCTTTCACCTCCCTCTGTTTCCAAACCTGCGGTGGCTTAATATCCTGAACAGTTACAATTGGTGTAACACTTGGGATAATCTGTATTTTCTTTGTACTTTATAGGGGTACAGGCATGGAACCATCGAGGAAGTCGGTTGGTGTCTTTTGTCATTCTTCTTTTACTGGCATCGCTGATTCTTTTCGAAATCATCTTTACGGAAAACAAACTTTTCGCGAAGAGAGAACTTCTCTTGCATTTTATGTCCTATACGTCTTTCCTGTGTCCGTTGTTTGTGTTTCCAGTCATGAATATTTGTTCCAAAGTAAGAAGCGCACTCTCAGGTCGAGTACTCGGCCTTTGGGCAACAACACTAAATGCAAGATACATCGTTCAACGACTGCAGTATTTGGATCTTTCGAAAGACGGTAAAGAGAGAGAGACAAATTTATTTATTTGTTTTAGATCAATTGCCACAGAAATTATGGTAAGGTGATGTCTTATTTTAGTGATATAAGGTTTAGTTTGCTTCCCACACCTTGGCATTCGCGTATGGGCACTTGAGAACGAATTGAAGAGTCGCAGTTACAAGTCATTGCAGTCATTAAGTAAGTGTTACGTTAAGCATAGTGAAATTACCGGACAATATCACCAATAATATCTAAGATCGTGTCGTTCTTAAGCTTGTAACCTTAACGGTTTTCAGATTCTCTCTTTTCAGGACTCCCCTCAAAGTGGTTCTTGGTAATTTGTCTGGTCTGGCCAATTTGTTGCTCAACATACAGAGCGTACATAACTTTCGCTTTGAAGGGCTACCTAGACATCGCTCACCGCCTTAATTGCCTAACAGTCGGTATAACTGAGTTCATGTGGGGCTGCTTCGTGTATATCCTATTCCTCATGCGGCTCTCTTTCCAAATCCAGCTCGAACTGGTTCTTAATTTCATTAAAAAGTGCGAAGGCGATGAAGACCTTTGTCAGAGGGTTGTCCGGCGTCTCACGGTAGACTTCAGGTGCTTCAGGGACTGCGTTGCTGTATACATGGCTATGATGATCCCGTTGTGTGTTTTAGGGGCATCTACCAGTCTAACATGGCAGTATTTGATTCTAGCACACATCGATAACGATTGCACTTCCCTTTGGTGTGTTACGGAGAGGAATATCAACATAATGATCTGGATAGATGTCTTAATGTTTTCTTCTCTTGGACCTCTCGCAATTGGAGGTTTCAACGTGAATTATCTTTGGGAAAACTTTCAGCTGCAAGTAAAGTTTATGCAGAACAAAATCCACCAGAAGTTTTGGAACAAACTAGTTCGCTTTCTAGAGCGCACAGAAGATCAAGTCCCATACTTTTCGTTTACAACTATCTTGTCAGTCGTTAGCCTGTACATGGCCTTCAATTTTGATGAGAGAGACATTGACACAACTGCAGACATTACAATTTAAAGATAATTTGTCCAAAAACCCTGTAGATCTATTGCGTTTCATTTATAAGAACGCCTCACCACGGCGTTACATTTTCCCATCAGTCGTCTCTACATTAAGAAAGTGTTTTTGTTCGTTTAAGACTTGAAACTAGTAACGCATAGTACCATAAGGCACTTTACTATTTGAGGAAATGTAAAGGCATTATTATGTACATAGCAGTTAAATGTGCAGATTAACAAATCACAAAATTTAATGCACGCAATGTCACCAGTTTTTGTGCTACCATTGACCCCTGAGGATTTTTGTCTTTTCGAATTACTTCTATACACATGGAGAATCTGTGGTGTATCGGTAATTATTTTTTAGAATGTTTGTTGATCCTAGAGTAACATTACTGTTGGTTGCTTGACATAGAGTCTATTAAAAAGGTTCTCAAAAAAGAAAAGCACTGGAGTAAATGTTATGTGCATATTACAATACTTCATCGCTAAGAAAAGAAAAACGTTCTGAAGTAACTCAGTATAGTACATTTTGATGAGATGTGTGATGACATTCTTGTTTTACCACTCACATGACAACCCATTTTAAAAATCGAATGCATACATGGACCTGGACTGAATGACCAACTTCTTGAGAAGCATTTGGTGGGGACCAAGTTCGAAAAGCTGTTACGCAAAACAAAAGGGCGCTAATTTAATTTCCAGTAAAATTGAAGTGGTTATAAAGAAACACAGAAAAAAGGGAAAAAGTAATATGAATAATGCAAGTAGAGCAACATAACATATTGTTACTCAGTGTACCCTCCACACTGTTTTTTACACTTTCATAATCTTCAATATCAGCAGAGGCTTGTTCTGACTAGATGGGAGTTTCACCGATAAAAAAAAATATTTTGGTCTCTTAAGGATTTCTTTTCCGTTGCACCCAAAAGAGGCAGTGTGCCTTTAAGATGCCTATTTACCAGAATGTACGCCATACTCCTGTAAAGTCTGGTGATGATAACAAAGTTGGATATTTGATGTAAAAGCATTAAAAAAATCCAAAAAAATAGCTGCAATGTCCATTAAAATCCACCAAATATTGGCCATCTTACAGAGTAATTTCTGTTTCACACTTTTATCATGAATAACCATGAGCTAATTATGCAAATATGTGACATCGATAGAGGGATATACCACCTATGGCTAATGTTGGCCTTTTTTCAACCTTCATTTCAAGGACACTGGTATCCCTTGATGGGTTTATTATGAAAGTTAAAATTGTTTGCTTGGGAAATATTAATATCACTTACCAAACTGTAAGTTATCTGATCAGTAATTAAGAGATAAATTCTAAAAGGGTTAACAAAAGAAATCTCAACACTGTGCAACACTCCACATCATTATTTCTGCATATAGGCAATGAGTTACTTCAGAAGCCATTAAACTTTGAAGACATATATCTTGAGAACGGTAAGCGATATTGAAATAATTCCAACGGATCTTTCACTGGGGGCTTTTATTCTTTAACTGAAAAGTGAAACAGCTCTTTTTGTGTCACTAGAACTTTAACAAATCGTATCTCGTTAATTCTGGAAAATTAAAATGAGGCCATGGAAACGGCGTTTGCTCCGCATTGTTGCTTTTAAAGAGGATACTTCATCGACATAGGTTTTAGACCTAAATAAGGATCTCACAATGACGTTATAGATTTGAACTACCCTTTTACATAGTTGGGTTAAACTTAAACCAGCATTCCACTAACAGTAGGCACATACGTATACGCTCAATAATTGGTAAAGGTTCTTCCAACAACAGCTTGGTAATGCATTTACCGGTGATTGGGTACAGTATTTAAACGGTCAACCAATACAGCTAATTGGGCCATTGGTTGCACAAGATTGGTTTATGAATGCCACTATATCTCAGTGTTTTACTTAATGTTGGTCTATTGCTGTAATTGGTTGGTTTGTTTCCATAGGTTGGTGAATGAATACATTCGGATTATACTAGAACAATTTTGCCTAATGTTGGTTGATTTTTGAATTAAGCTGAACAATTTTTTATTCAATATTTGTTAGTTAATGCTGCGAACATTATTACTTGATTGCTTTTACCAATGTTGGTTAACGTTTTACAGGTAGGTGGGCAATTTGATGTCAAAGATTGGTTCGCGAACGTGTAGTAAGAGTTGTTTACTACTTGACCTCTGTTGACCACAAATTACCTTTGACCTCCACCAAATATAAGAGGACTGATCTATATACCAAGTATGAAAAGCGTCTGTCATTCCTATCTGGAAATATCGCGATTACAAGGTTTTCGGTCTTGACCTCTGGTGACCTCGGATGAACATTGACCTCCACCAAAAACAGTAGGGTTCTTCCTCTTAACATGACAAATCTATATAGTTCTTCCTCTTAACATGACAAACTATATACCAAACATGAAAAGTGTCTGTCATACCTATCTGGAGATATCATGATTGCAAGGTTCTTCGGTCTTTGACCTCTAGTGACCTCAAATGACCATCGACCTCCACCAAAAACAAAAGGGTTATTCCTCTTAACATGACAAGTCTATATAAGAACTA
This sequence comes from Holothuria glaberrima, assembly GCA_009936505.3. Taxonomy (NCBI): domain Eukaryota; kingdom Metazoa; phylum Echinodermata; class Holothuroidea; order Aspidochirotida; family Holothuriidae; genus Holothuria; species Holothuria glaberrima. Next base: position 30,217 of record WURT03530441.1, on the reverse strand, counting down.
TGAAAAGTGTCCGTCACTCCTATCTGGAGATATCGAGATTACAACGGGCGTCACATCTTTCACTTGCAAATTACCATCCCAATTTGAACTGAGTCAGGCGCCGGGTTATCTTTGACCCTAATTGCCGTGACAAGCTTGACAAAAGTTTGAGATAATGCAACAGTCACATTTGTGAAGATGTCTTTGATTCGAGGGTCAGCTTTTTGCAAAACAAGATATTTTCCTTGTTCAATTCCAAAGAGAGTTTCGGTTTTAACTGATCATCTGACGTGTTTTTCTAGAATTAGTTGTAATGTTTTTCATTCCGTTTTTGTGGGTGAGACCAGCAGAAGGTTCATCTTTTATAGAGTAAATAAACATGCAGTTTTTTTTCTTTTTTTTTTCTTTTTTTATTCCTTTTTGTGGGTGAGACCAGCAGGAGGTTCATCTTTTATAGACAGATTAAATAAACATGCCGTTTTTTTTCTTTTTTTTTTTCTTTTTTTTTCTTTTTTTTTTCTTTTTTTTTTTTTTTTTTTTCTTTTTTTATTCCGTTTTTGTGAGTTAGACTAGCAGAAGTGTCATCTTTTATAGACAGATTAAATAAACATGCAGTTTTTTTCTTTTTTGTTTTCTTTTTTTTTTTATTCCGTTTTGTGGGTGAGACCAGCAGAAGGTTTATCTTTTATAGACAGATTAAATAAACATGCAGTTTTTTTTTCTTTTTTTTTTCTTTTTTTTATTCCGTTTTTGTGGGTGAGACCAGCAGAAGGTTCATCTTTTAAAGACAGATTAAACAAACATGCAGTTTATTTTTCTTTTCTTTTTTCTTTTTTTCTTTTTTTTTTCTATTTCGTTTTTGTGGGTGAGACCAGCAGAAGGTTCATCTTTTGTAGACAGAGTAAATAAAAATGCAGTTTTTTTTTTCTTCATGTTTTTATTCCGTTTTTGTGGGTGAGACCAGCAGAAGGTTCATCTTTTATAGACAGATTAAACAAACATGCAGTTTTTTTTTCTTTTTTTTTTTTCTTTTTTTCTTTCCGTTTTTGTGGGTGAGACCAGCAGAAGGTTCATCTTTTATAGACAGATTAAAATAAACATGCAGTTTATTTTTCTTTTCTTTTTTTTTTTCTTCTTGTTTTCAATCCGTTTTTGTGAGTGAGACCAGCAGAAGATTCATCTTTTATAGACAGATTAAATAAACATGCAGTTTTTTTTTTTCCTTTTTTTTTCTTCATGTTTTTATTCCGTCTTTGTGGGTGAGACCAGCAGAAGGTTCATCTTTTAGAGACAGATTAAATAAACATGCAGTTTTTTTTCCTTTTTTTTTCTTCATGTTTTTATTCCGTTTTTGTGGGTGAGACCAGCAGAAGGTTCATCTTTTATAGACAGATTAAATAAACATGCAGTTTTTTTTCCTTTTTTTTCTTCATGTTTTTATTCCGTTTTTGTGGGTGAGACCAGCAGAAGGTTCAACTTTTATAGACAGATTAAATAAACATGCAGTTTTTTTCTTTTTTTTTTTTCTTTTATTCCGTTTTCGTTGGTGAGATCAGCAGAAGGTTCATCTTTTGTAGACAGATTTAATAAACATGCAGTTTTTTTTCTTTTTTTTTTTTTCTTTTTTTTAATCTGTTTGTGTGGGTGAGACCAGCAGAAGGTTCATCTTTTATAGACTGATTAAATAAACATGCAGTTTTTTTTTCTTTTCCTTCTTTTTATTTTTATTCCGTTTTTGTGGGTTAGACCAGCAGAAGGTTCATCTTTTATAGACAGATTAAATAAAATGCAGTTAACCCTCTTGGTACTTACAAAAAAAGAGATCTTGTTATGTTTTCACAGAAAGAAATTCCGACATTTGTTGCTCAAGAATAATTTGTTGATCCAAAATTTCATCCGTAACTCTTGTAATGCATCAAACTTTGAGGAGATAAAGCTGTTGCTGCAGTTTATTGATGAGACTAAATGGTTAAATGATGATTTTAGATATTTTCTTATGCCATGTGTATTTTAAAGCAGGATTTTCCGTTAACTGGTATCGATATAATATGCTACAGTACCAGCAACAAACAGCCAGCTTTGTCATGTTAAACACCTCGAAATGCCCCAAATATTACTAAACTTTGATTAAATTTATAACCATAACTAGAAAAAGAGAATGAAACTGCAGTGTAATTTTGAACAAAACTTACATGCCAAGTTCCTTCCACAGAACTTGTCGAAACTAACACTCGAGTAACTCGCATAAAAACTGGAACAACTCGGAAAACATCTTTTGTTTATTTTGGCGGATTAAAAGGATGACGCATAGAGTACAGAAACGACTTTTCCTCCTTACTAAGAATACTGATTTAAAATGCTTTGTGTTGTGCAACTCGTTTTAGTGGTCATATTAGTTACATTTAGAGATGTTAAGCACGAAAGTAGGCGCTAGAGTGACTTCACACTGAACATAAACAAAGTATCAAAAACGTCTTAAATGCTTTAACCGCTATATCTCCTTTTTCCATTAGATGACTCATCACCTGCTGCCTTTCTATGGGGAAAATTTTCACAGAGTAACTCGGATAGCAAGAATGGACTTGTAATAAGGGTGAAAATGCAAACTATCAACAACATAAAATAAAACGTGGAAAAGGGAATCAAAGTATGTTTTAAATGGTGATATAGGGAATGTTTTTTTTTTTTTTTGAAATAAAGCATTCCGGTAAAAACTGCAGCTTTCCACACACTGCAGTCGCTTTTTTTTTGTTCACATTTTGGAACCGGACAATGCTCCTCGCTTACGTAAGTCGTTCATGGACTAGACATTTCTCTAATATACTGATCTGGATACCACAGGGAGTTTAAAGACAAAGTTTTAATGCAATGAAAGTCTTTGTCCTCTAAATACCATCTGTGCGGCTAACTACTGAGATATATGTGAATGATCTCTGAAAAGTAAGAGGCGGGATTGTTGATGAATAGAGACATAGGCGAATGAGGCAGGGGGCACCCCTCCCCCAATTTTTGTGTAACCTAAAATTCTGGCAGAATCTGTGGAAATATATGGGCAAAATCCTTGTTAAAAGTTTTTTGATTCGTTTTGTACTCTTTTGTTGAACATATCCTTCCCCAAAAGTCTGACATCTTCCTCGCATTAATAATGATTAAATTTTTTCTAACTCTAAAATGCTCGAACCTCCGCCGAATAGATCATCCTGATACTTTGTACATAACTTATTGATGTTTGATGGTAGTATTGAGATACTGCAGCATAGCTGCTCTAGGTACACTTATGTCTTTTACTTGCTATTTCCCATGACTTAGGCAGCTAATGTAGCTCAGTCTCTTTCTCTGTACCGAGTACAGTAACCCAAAACTAAGATCCATCTGCGAAAAAATTGTAAAGAATGTGTTTTCAACGGATTTTAGTAGGTAAAGGTGTCTAGATTTACCAAAAAAAAAAAGATGCCGCCGGTGTCGGCTGGGGAACTTCAAAATGGCGCCCAAAATTTCCGCCACACGTAATTTTTTTTTCGTTGGATGGTAGGGTAAGTTATGAAATAATCATATATAACGTTGCTTGAGTGGATTGAGAAAATGATACTTAGATTTAACTATGTTCAGGCTGGATGTACCCCTATTTTCACTCGGAACTTCCCATAGTTTCTTCACTACCCTAACACCCAGAAACGTTAATTTTTTTTTTGAAGTATCATTAGGTTACCATATTCAATCACAGCATTTATCTTTTACAGCCTCAGTGTTATTAGACTGTAGGTACTTGAGCTGTGACAAACTCAGTGTAGCAACGCATTGTGGCCACTATTCATACGGAACATGAACAGGTAAGCTTGCTATGAAGCGAGGAAGGAAGACGCTATGAATAGTCATGAGCAAAGACTTCAATTACACGAATAATTAATAATATTCTCCTCGCTATCCTACGAAAAAAAATCGCCCGCCACACGTGTAATTAATACTATATTGAAATAATGAGAAAAAATATTTATGAAAAATATGTTGAACTCACTGACTCTAAAAATATGGCCATGGTTCATGCCAAAAATTTAAAATTATGGCATCATTTTTTTTTTTTTTTTGGTAAATCTAGACACCTTTACTTACTCAAATCCGTTGAAAAGAGATTGCTCACAATTTTTTCGCAGATTGGGTCAAAATCATCTAATTTTAGGTTACTAGTACATCACATGCCTTCAAGTCTCACTTAGGCCGAACCCGTTAGGGAACCAAAAATTTTACACAAAATATCACCTTTTTTTAACGCCAATAGAACAGAATACAGGTCTAAATTTTTTATCAAATTATGTGTATTTTGAATGTTCTTAGTCTTGCACACCCTCTAAAATTAAGCTGTCATGACTTCCAACTTCCTGGGTACCACAAAAATTGTATCTTCCGTACATCTGAACAAGGCTCAGATATTTGGGCAAAAAAGAGGAGGAATTGGTTTGATAAATAAAAGAGAAAAACACCTACTCGAGGACTAGTGCTCTGGATGTTGCAGGACTGGGAATAATGGAAAAGATGGATTGGGAGTGGCTGGAGCAGGAACGGGGGACTGAGGAAGGAATGACTTTAAAAACTACAAGGGGGACAGAAAAGCTGAGTGAGGTGAGAAAAGGGACTAACTTTAAAAAGCTGAGAAGTTGCCGGAAGGAGGATCCGCAGAAACGAACAACTGTGCTGAGCAGGCAGAGTCTTGAAAAAAAGGAAAAGGACCAAAAGGAGTCAGGGACAAATTAGAGAAGCAAGAAGTGTAGGAGATGAATGAAAGAGAACTGTTTAAGTTATTTTTTGTTTTCCTCGTTTGGGATATTAAGTCAATGCTACGTCTTGGAAGATTATCAGGCAAATTTTCAATAAGCAGGGATATGTCACTGTCATTCCTTACCCCTCCCCTACAGCATCAACCGTCAGACATTAAAGCAGGCACAAAATCTGGGGTTTGGGGCTTCCTCTGCTAAATCAAGGTGTAACCTCTGAACCTGTCCGATGAATACTGCGCACTAGCCTTTGGTTGAATTAGGGTCCGCTCTAATTAAATACATGGGCAATCCAAGTCTCTAACACGCAGTGAATGGCCCGGGAAGGGTTCAAAGAATATTAGATTACGTCTGTATGCAATTTATAAATCAGTAAATCAGCAACACTTGGAAATGAATCCTCTTGAATCAAAATAAAAACCTTCATTACAGTTTGCTCTGTTCTCCTTTGCTTGGATTATAATGACATGCATGAAAATAGTATGATTCATCAACTGAGGAGATAGCAAAGATAAAATGGTCAAAGAGTTATTTCATTTCCAGTTCCCGGCATACGTCATTGCTATATCATCCTTATAGGCGTAGAAATCAGTGTGGGTGTAAAAGCCTCCCTCACCCCAGCCAATAATGTGGTAAGGTGGTAGTATGCTTCCGCCCCTGGCTCACTTACCATTCAAGGACGGAAACTCTTTATTTGTTCCATCTGTAAAAAAGCAGAAAATTTGCAGTTCTTAAATTTGTGCAATATCAGGCTCTCACAAAATTGCTCATACCCTTAATAGTAACAAAACATACTCTAAGAGGAGGGCGATACCCTCTCTCCAAACTTCCCGGCGGTACGCAACACTCTTACCACCCAGGCCTGTAGTCAAAGGGGGTCCAAGCGAGAGAAGCTCCTTTGAAAATTTTTTGCTCCCCTTGGCCGCCCTTGAAAAATTTTTCGCTCCCTGTAAGCCATTTCGTCCCCTTTAGTACTTGTCTTCAGTACCGGGCCTGAACCCCCCCCCCCCAGCTGAAAAGCTTGCCACCGTCTGTGGATAACCTCCGGCAACACCACTAAAATTTTCTACCTTCGATCGAAAAAACTTCATTTCAACCCGTGCTCTAAATTTTCCTTTTTGATTTCTTTGCAAACACTATATGCTGCATGTATGAAAGTTCTTTTGCATCAATAACTGAAAAGAAATTTTGCTTGTATGAGAGTTCTTTCGCACTAATAACTGAGAAGAAACATTTTATTCTGTCAAGTCTAATAATCTTCTTTCAGAAGAACTTGTGCACCACTAAACTTACAACTTGGGAAAGGGACATCTTGTATACCAGTGAGAAATCGTTTCACCTGATGATAATTCAAATACACTTTCATAATAGCATACCCGAAAATAAGTACGTATATTCAATACATCTTTAAACTCAGCTGGACAACAGAAAGTAGGGAGGAAGTCTAAAAAGTCAACTTGTCAGTTTGCAATAGCCCAGAAGGTTTACTGTCAACGGGAGATATTTCACACCTGAGTGCACCTTCTTGTTTACATTCCTCCCAGAGTAAACAGAGTATACAATCCTACTCGTTGTGTGCACAGAACCTGTCATGTAAAAAAAACTTGACTACATTTTTGGTTTCCTTTTCGATCGTGAAGCCGCTGCTCGGATGCCAATTCGGAATTCGATCATTTGACTTGCAAAATTTTAATTTCGCCAGGTTTTATTAAACAACGGCATAACATTAACAAGATATAACCTGGGGCTAACCGTCTTTTAAGAAAACATGACACTTGTGACAGCTTGAAGGGAATATGGAGTTGGCTACCCTGAAACTCAACAAGGAACTTGAAGATAAACGACAGTCGTCATCATCGCAGCAACCGAGTTGTAAATCACGTCGTCCCAAGTCAGAATGGCCTCCCATGATTTGGTTTGTTATGAAGATCACAGGTCTGTTTTTCCATCGCAAAATAGTTACAAAGAGATGGTGTATTGCCTGTGAGATGGATAATTACAAATCTGTCTTTCGCTCACATCATGTAAAACTGAGCCAAAGTGAATGGATGGAAGACTCTATTAATCTAACATCACACTATGAAGGCAAATGTATGGAGAAAGAATTCAACTTACCGTCCTCTCCACCAGACAAGCTTTGCAAGGCTTGTGAAACTTGTTGGTGGGACAAGTATGGAAGGATATCTATATATAGTGAGGCTGATATTGGTAAGTTGAAACATTTTATTCAAACTAAGATAGATTTATTATCTTATGTTTCTGCGTCCTATGTGCCAGTAGATGAGAAATGTATCTCAACAAATGTGAAGATAGAAGAGATTGATAAAGTGCCTGTTGTTGTGTGTGAGGAGAACATATGGGTGTGGATGTTTAAAATCTTTCGATCCTGCAAACAACTCCTACACCTTAAGTGCGATCAAGCTCAATTAAAGACGTTTTAGTTTGGGGAAACAGACAGGTCCATAACCTATACAAATTATTTTCAGTCACTTATCTGCATTTCAGCATGCTGGAATAAAGTTAAAGAATTATATCAAAAAGTGTTAAATAGTGTTTCTGCGTTTAATCGAATAAAAGAAAAGTCAGACGAGTCCATAATTTTCCGAAATAGTCGGTCATTAACTCCCACTCACTTGCCAGCCTGATGAAGCTCATACTTCATGGATGGCTACGTAATCACAACAGCTTATGCATACAAGACTATTGACACCAAAGGTCAGAGTTAAAATAATACACTAAAATTTTCAGCTTACACAGGGAATCCACGTTGGAAAATTTCAATAAACCGCATTGTCGATGGAGATGCAAACTTGTGTCCACATGTCATACATCTAAAGGTGGATGGAATTTTCGCAACTTTGACATTTGCGGCATTTTTACATTATTATAAGTAGTATAAGTCAGAAAGATGAGATTTACAACTCCATGGCTTTCACCGAGTTGTTCTGTTTGTGATATACTCTAATTAGCTTTTGTGTTATCCTGATCTTTGACTCTATACCATGAAGAGTCTATTCTGCAACACTTTGCACCAGATCTTGTTATATCCGGAGTGTTGGAAAAATCTGGCACTTCCACAGCTGTACGTTAATAAGTTCTTATTACAAATGTATACAATGTTTAATTATATTTGTGTGTCTTACTTTTTATTTCTTGAAGGGCTAACAAAGTGGAATCATCGGGGAAGCGGAATAGTGTCTGCCGCCATTCTACTTTTAGTGACATCTTTGTTTTTCTTTGAAGTCATCGATTCGGTGCACAAACTTTTCGAAAAGAGGGAATTGATTTTGAGCTCATTGTCCTACATTCATTTCCTGTGTCCGTTATTTGTATTTCCTGCGATGAATATTTGTTCCAAGGTGACTTGCGCCTTCTCAGCCCAAGAACATGGCCTTTGGGCAACGTCTCTAAACGCAAGATACATTGTTCAACGACTGCAGTATCTGGATCTTCCAAAAGATGGTAGGAATTATTCAAAATAAGACTCAATAATACGTTTCAACTTATTAAGCATCACGTATTACATAAACTAGGAGGGTGTGGGCCTTGTTCAACACACAGATCTCCCACACACACTTATGCAGGACCTTATTGTTTCTTCGTTGTGTTTGCTTTTTAACCCTAACTTTAACATTAGACTTCTATTGTTAAACTTACGAGGACTTTAGAAATCTATTAAATTTCCTTTAGAGGAACTAGAAATCCATTGTTTAGGTCCTCAGTCTGTCAGCCAAACAAACAAACCAACACCACCACCCCCTTAAAAACGGAAAGAAAAGGGGCCAAAACAGTTTGAATCGTCGCTAACTATTGATAGAAACCCTCTGAAGAGGAGAAATTTTAAACCGAATGAATATCAGTATCGGGTTCAAGAGTTGTTGTTGACATTTTGTAGAATGGTTGCAACTATAAACGGTCATGGTGATCTGGTTTCTACTCCCTACCAACGTCTCCAAGCCTTAAAGATTAATCTGAACTAACATTGGTCATGCATGGCTGATGTTGCTCTTTAAACGAGTCAAACAATATCTTTGATCAACGCGTAAACTGATCTACACGTAAAACTTATTTAGGCTCAAGGTTATCTTATTATTACTTTATAGGAGCGAGAACTAACCATTTTTATTAATGCTACTGAATTATCATTTCAGGACTCCCCTCAAAGTGGTTCCTGGTAATTTGTCTCACCTGGCCAATCTGTGGCTCCACATACAGAGCGTACATCACTTTCGTTCTAGACGGCAAGTTGGACACCGCCCACTTCCTCAATTGTCTAACGGTCAGCATCACTGAGTTCATGTGGGGCTGCTTCGTGTATATCCTTTTCCTCATACGGCTCTCTTTCCAAATTCAGCTCGAACTGGTTCTTGACTTCTTTAAAAAGTGCAAAGGGGATGAAGACTTTTGCCAGAGGGTCGTTCAGCGTCTCATGGTAGACTTCAGGTGCTTCAGGGATTGTGTTGCCGTGTATATGGTTTTAATGATTCCTTTGTGTGTTTTAGGGTCCTTTGTTAGTCTAAGGTGGCAGTTTTTGCATCTAGCACACGTCGACAGTAATTGCTCTTCACTTTGGTGTGTTACGGAGAAGAATTTCAACATAATGATCTGGGTTGATGTTCTAATGTTTTCTTCCCTTGGACCTCTCGCAATTGGAGGTTTCGACGTCAATTATCTTTGGGAAAACTTTCAGCTGCATACCAGATTTATGCAGGACGAACTCCACCCTGCATGTAGGAAACAACTCGTTCATTTTATAGAGCGCACAGAAGATCAAGTCCCATACTTTTCGTTTGCAACGATGTTATCAGTTGTCAGCCTGTACATGACTGGTCACTTACATGAGTACCTTATACACACAAAAGGTTGACATTTCTACTAAACAGTCTCGAGCTGGACGTTCGTACTGTAGAATTAAATTTTGAAGAGACTGGGGGCGCAGATATTTCTCTGCAAGTAACATACGAGTGTGCCATTGTGAATAAATTTGAAGAGGGAGTTTAATGAATTCTTGCAATATTTGTAACATTCAGTAAGTTTCGTCATATCGGAAGTTATGGTAGGCATATGTATTATCATAATCAAAATGGCCCCACCACTTCCCCTCACAATCATTGTTATCAACACTTTGTTGCAATGTTATCAAACGCTTAAAAGAATAATAATAGTTCATTTTAACAGAGTGATAGCCAAAGAATATATATTATTACACTATACTTTATTATCAGTGGCTTTCACAATAGTCCATGAAATTTTCATTACTTTTTTTTTTCTTAGAGTATTAACTTCTCATCATAATACATAACACGACAAAATTTGCAAGCCTCCCGCTACTTTCTAGGACAGTTCTAAATTTTAAAAGATTTTCCATGACTGTCAGACAATTCGAACCCTGTGACAATAGTAAGGGTGCCTATTCCAACATTCGTACGCACTAATTCATGAATATGTACATACCTGCAACTGTCATGTACTACCATTAGCATTCCACTATCAGGTCACACTCTCAAACAAGAAAGCTTTGAAGAACAGCTTTTCAAAGCAAAGAGCGTAAACTAAAACTTACGCTGATGATATTCTTAGAAAACTTAGTTGTCATTTCTGTTATTCAAGTTGTGGGTGTTAAGTTCCTCTAAAGATGTAGGTTCTGCCTCCGAAAATGATAATCTGTCATGTGTGTAATTTTGAAAGGCTATTGATTTTTCTTTTAGTTCATTCAGTTAGTTTCGAATTTATTGCTCGAGAGTGCTAAACGTTTCTCTCACAATGTGAGTTCATAAGACATAGTAGTACGTCGCATCAACCGCTGCATCTGAAATTCATATGAGAAGATCAGTTTGCCCGAGTATGGTTAGACTTGTTAAATTTGAATTTAGTTTGTTTCATATAAGTAAACATATACTTTGCCGAGGGCATTCCTTTTTTCTATGAAACTGTTATCACTTTATGAACTTAGGCAGAATTCATCTTCCTTTATCAGTCGATATTTGATATTTCCACATGCCGCATGGGGCGTTGCCGCAAATTTTGACAGACGATGAGTAGACTTCCCAAGACAATTTCGAAAACAAACATCGATATCCTGGCGTCTTTTAATCAAAATACGTACCGGTAGCAAACTTCTACATGCAATCACAATTATGCATTGTTTTGCAATGTGAAGTGGGGTGTTCCCCTGGGTGGGATAATAATCACTGCGCCAATGGGGAATGTATAGCCTTCCGAATTACTTCTAAAGTTTGCAATATAGACGTTAGTTAGAGCACACGATGTTATTTAATAGTCTATATATTCTATTCTATTCTGTTCTCTTGTAGAGGACACTCCTGGTATAGTCAAGTTAACCACTTGACTTCACATCATGCACTGCACTTATGGAAAAAATTTCATTCCTTCTAAAAACAACATTTTGTGTATGTGTTAATTTCATACCGTCAATTTAGAACATTTCATGTATGTCTTAAATTGAAAACATGTCTTGAGTTTTCGTCGACATATTAAGCTCTTAAACCTTCCTGTCATAAGTATTACATCCATGCATTGGTATGCTTTGTGAAACAGTGAAAAAAATTTCCACACTCAAGCAATAGCACATCCACTAAGAAAACGCTGAGGTGGAATGTGAACGATTCATTACATTAGGTTGCTTAACAATGAACTCTATCAATTTTTTGCCATATCGTTCTCAATCCTATTTCTTATCTTCAATCTTGCAGCTAGCAATTGTAACGAATGAAATTGATAAAATTTCTGATCAAATTACAATTACAAATAAATTTGTTTACTACTGTAAATACCTAAGTTCCAATATTAATGTTGTAAATGTTAAAAATGAGCCAAGTATATAGTACATACATTTCTTAAAATCTTTAGCTCGTAACTTGTTCAGAAATAATCCATATCACGAGAAAAATGTTGTTAGGGGGCAATTTTGAATTGAAAATCGACCGTTCCGCGTTGGGAAGATTTACTCCTGATTGGAACAAAGAACAAAAAAAAATAACTGATCTCAGTTGCTTTTAAATCTTGTCAGTAATATTCTCTGTAAATTTTATTCCATTTCATGAAGGTTTATTGGAGAAAATCCAAAATAAAATTACCTTCTTTTCGTCCAAAGCGATCGATTTTGCCTATCGCAAACACTTGTTTGGCGTTTTGACCGCCGGTGTAAGCCAATATTTTACGACAACGCCAACTGAAATCATTTGACATTCAGTTTTGCTTTATATTTCGAGCACGAACTGGCCAAACAAACAACTTTGCGGCCAATTCATCCACGTTTTCACAACTGTTTACATATAAAGTTACACAAAGGTATGCACTGTTTGCAATTTCTCTAGTGTTTGCACAGGGTAATCCGAACCGTGAAATTGGTACCCCGTGCAGTACCCCGACAGTACCCCGCAGAGCGGCCTGTGCTCAGCTCCTAAGCTTGCCAACCACTGAGCAAGGAATATGCCGTAAAGTCTACAACGTAGGCAATGACAGTTGATAATGGAGGGGAGTACTTCGTTTTCCCTTCGTATATTGTCTTTGCTGTATCAATTTAAAATATTGGTGGGATTTTTACGACATTTGCGTGATATTATTCGTTTAGGATGTAATTTATGCAATCGAACCAAGAATTACGAAAGATACACATATTTTTGAATAAATCTAGGGTACTTGATTGCCTCCTTAAAGGGATTTGCCAGAGACAAAGTTTAATGAGTTCAAAAAATGCAGAGGTGAAAACCGCATCTCAGTAGCTTGTAGCGTTTGGTTGGAAGGTACTAATTTCCAAAGAAAGGCATTTTTTTCTCAACATGAAGCACACTATGGGAAGTCTGTGATGTCATCGCGGCACATTAATTTGACATAGAATTGAATTGAATTTCTGTATGGTACTAAAGGAATAAAGTTAAACATCTTTGTTTGTTATGCCCTATACGTACTGAGTAGATTTGTGCTAAATCTACATGGAAACATACTCAAGCATTCCAAGAGTATCAAATTTCAAAGACAAACAGGACATTCAATTCTAAGAAAAACAAAAGGAATCTGAGGCAATGTGCCCACTTTACCTAACATTCATGACCTTGATGAGAACTGGAGGAATTTTTAACAAAAATAAGTGCTCTTTTATATGAGATATCTCGCGTTAGGAAAAGAGTATTGCCACGGGTTTTGAAGGGCATGAACTGGAATTTTTTCTCTTTCACCCGAGACCCTTCTGAAAAGCCACCGGAAAATGCCTTAAAAATTCGCTACCCAAAGGTCAACCCTAGTTCTCTTATTAAGCAATGGAGTAGGGAAAACAAGCCAGTGAACCACAACTGGAAAAAAGGCCGTGGCCGGCTCGAAACTTAAACGAATTGGTTACAAACTGGGCCGTAAAATTCATCTTACTACTACTACTACTACTACTACTACTACTACAACTACGACTACTACTACTACTACGACTACTACTACTACGACTACTACTACTACTATTAAGAAATCAGCTTGAATGAGATGCCATTGAAGGGCAGTAAATGGCTGTTCTCAAGTAGTGTTTTCGCATATAGGCGTACATTCACCGAAGTTTCACTACACTGAGACACTGCTCCCGAGGAAGCTTTCCCTGCTGAAGCCCCCTTTTTCGACTCCACTTTTTAGACGGTCACAAAGCTCCTCAGTATGTAAGGCTTCTTTTAATTGCCAGATGCCAGAAATACCATTCAAGTGCATATAAATTTCAGTTTTTTTACCTTAGACCATCTCCCGCCTCTCTTTATTTGACTGAAGTTGTCACATTATATATGTCATAAGAGTTAGCCCCCCCCCCCTATTTTTCGTGCATGAAATCATGGAAACGCCGAAGTCGAAGTTTTCACCATTGTGGCCTAGTTCCTATTTACTGTACGAGTAATTTGTTCTTGTACACTTTGTTCACGTAATAGTTCCACCTCGTATGAGAATGCACAGTATCTGATCGGGACATCGTCGTCAAGTACGTCAAACGTGGGATAGATTAACAGAACCCTTGTAAAATACTGTCGGAAATCACATTACAGCCTAGGCCCCTTACATAAACTGCACAACAGGTGCATGGGCGGCGATCACGGGGGACAGGGGGACATGTCCCCTCAATATTTTAGTAGAGGACATAATATCAAATGTCCCACCCAATATTTAGAGGTCATGATGCAGAAAAATAAAATGTTTTCACACACATTGTCGATATGAATAATTGTGATAGCCTATTAACCTATTAATATCAGCTGGGGGAGAACTTTAGATCAGAAATATAGCATCAGCGTCCTCTAGAATGCGCCCTGGGTCCCAAAAGGGAACCTGGAGTGGTTTCCCCTGTACCCCTGGCTGGAGGCGCAAAGTATTCATTCAAGCAGGTGCCCCCCAATGATTTCAATAGATCCCCGCCCCTGGCAGAAACTAACGAAAGGCAAACGTCTAGCCAAAAAGTTACCGGTGCATGGAATGAGATCTGCTGTTTTGATAGTGCGTCTAGCTAGCCCCACAAGTGTGACTATTACTTAGTGTGACAAAATTACTTCAAAGTTTTTCAAAACTTGCACCATTTTGCATCTAGGGCACTGTAAATAGTCAAAAATTTTCCAAAGGGGATGGGTGTCTCCCCTAAGACCCCTCCCCCAGGACATTGGTCACTAATATTCACTTCCGCCCCCACTTTCAAACAGCTTTCTACGCTTATGAGTTGCCTTGTGTCAGAAAAGTCACTTTGTAAAGTTGCAGAATTGTACGTTGCCTGGCGGAAGAAGTCAAAAGAACTGTGCCCAGATTAACGAATGATCATGATACAGTAATAAATAGCGTTTCACCTAAATTACAAAATAACCGATATTTTCCAAATAACCGATATTGCCGATTCTAATGCGATGTCGATACTTGGGGATTGGGGAATGAGCGTACTTCACGCTAAGCTATTTCCTGTTGGACACTACTACGAAGCGTCCTTTCATTTTCATGTAGTAAGGTATTGAAGCTCATAGAAAAACATTCTCAAACGAAGCTACACTTTTTTGGAGTATAGACCGAGAAATATCAGAAATATCTCCATTGGAGTAAAATGTCACCGATGCCAATATAGTACGAAAATGGGGAATATCGACAGATACCGATACTAAATACCGATAATCTGTCCAAGACTTTCTTGAACACTTAGTCACATATAATGGCTTGCAATATCCAATCCTCGTTTTTTGTGCTAACGTCAATGTAACTGTTTTTTTTTACAGTCATGCCATATTTCTTCAAAACGTGCCTTTCTGTCAATAAAACAAGGGTTTTCGCTGTCTTTCAAATCCAAATTATACATTATACATACATTATATATATTTAAATATTTTTAAATGGAAGAAGAAACTGACCAGACACGTATCTCAACCATTATGATATCAAGCCAATGAATGCCTAAAAGGAAGAGCTGCCTTTTAATGGTCACGGCCATTTAATACAGATATATTATTACCCCAAAAGGCAGACAACTTAAAGGGATTAAGCAGTTGCCCCGATCTTATTCTGAAGTATAAGCTAAATGTTGCAAATCTCCTTGTCATTAGATTTCAAGTACTTTTCAGAATATTTCAGAATGTAATTATTTCATAACAAAGGTATAACTAAATTAGTTATTCTGCACTAACTTAGCGATCAAGTACAAAAATACTGTCACGTGATTAAATTATAAATACGCGAAGTGGGATAACAGAGTATAGAGGAGTTTCACCGACGTCACGTGATAGCGCATCTCTGGTTTTGAAGGGAAAGCGTCCACTGTGTCACAGAAGTATGTTTATGCCATGCGCGTGGGCTGTAAATAAGCTTACTGCATGGGTGTTTGCCCTTCACTGCCGGGCAATGCGTGACGTCACATGAAATCCCTCTATACTGATTCAAATTGGACTGAATGTATTTGCCCTTTAAGCATGACCTTTTGACTTTTGTGAAATTATCTTTCAGGACAACTGCAACTTAGGTCAGTTTCTAAGCTTTTTCATTGAAACTTCATAAGAAAGGGAGTCTTTGTTTAGAGATTTCGAGCTGCATGGGTGGACCGAACTATGAAACGGATTGACTCTGAAACAGACGAAAATTGAATCACGTGTATAATTTTAACGATGCGTACAGTTGCAATTTTCAAACTTGTATACGGTCAAAGTGTCGGTAAAATCCCTTAAGATTAAGTCGTACTGTGGACAAAGAAAAAAAAATCAGTGAAGCTAAAAACTACAATATGATTGATACCATGTCGTTCTAGTCTTCGCACGCTTATCACGATCCATTACCTTTTCTTCTGTATCTCTAATGTGGTCTCAATTGTCCTTATTTTTATCAGATAGTAAACCTATAATAAATTACCCCCGATAAATCGTTACTATAGAACAACTGAGGTTTACAGAACAAGAGGCTCGGGCCTCATGGATCCCCTCACTGTTTACGTTATAGTGAGGAGTTAATGCTCCTGCATAGCCGTCTGTAATGTATGTTATTTGTTTTCGTTGGACGTCTGCTGAGTATATGACGTACCGTGCCGTTATCTATATCAAATGCAATAAATTTGAGGTGGTGTTTGTTCACGAACGCTCTCTTTCGTTATAAGTAAAATGTATCCATTTTGCGCCCTCTATTTCAGTCAGCATAGTTAACTCTCTAAACCTAACATCCGACAGTTTTGTGAGATGGTAGCACACCACTCAGGCTGATTATTCCTTCACTGACATATACACTAACTTTGGTTCGTTTCGTGGCCCCTGGACCCTTGTAGAAGTTTTCAACCGGCACAAACTACCCCTCATATGAAATCTCATGCGTAGGATAGTGTGGCCAAGGCAGTAGTAGGTACCCTTCTGGAATGATTTCTTCGTCGATGGAGGGTATGTAGGCATATTCTTGCTTGCACCGTTCAAGATAGCTTATTACTACGATGCAGAATGTGGTCTAATGTAGTACTGATATTATAAAACCGATATCCGATGTTTCAGCTCTGAAAATCTGTTGATATCGATCCGACACCGATATTTTAGAAATGATCTGACTTTGTACAAAGTTGTATGTTATTGTGCACAATCAAGACTTTTCGTTTGATTTACATGGGGTAAAATAACGAACCTTGCGGTTAGACGTAAGAAAATAACACACCCTTGCATGAAACATACGCCTACATTAATATCGGTTTGGAAGTATCGGCACTTTACATCACTTTTCCAACACCGCTCTAGGCCGAATATGAATACCGCAAATCGATCCCCTACCTTTGCACTTGACGGAAATTTTGCTGGTCAGACAAAATCCACATAATCTGCACGATAAAACATGTCATCCCGACAACCGTCACTTGCCCCGACGATCTGTTAAATTTTGTTTTTAGGAAGGGCAGATTCTTCAATAACAACTCCAAATTTTTTAATTTTCCTCAAAAACAAATTTTTTGATTTTCTTCAACGAAAATCCAAATTTTTGAAATTTTCTTTAATAAACACCCAACTTTTCAAAGTTTTGTCAATATAGAAGCCAAAAATTGCGCCGAAACTTGTACATTCGACATTCTTTCAGCAATCCCACACCTTTGTCGGGGCTTCGGGTTGCTGCCCCCGTCCGTCCGTCGGGAGCTTGGACCCCTACCGGGCAAATCCCGGCGCCACCTCTGCCTTGACGTGAGATTTGTTTCTGATAATGGTCAAGCGCTGAAAAAGATTGTTAGTTAAACGACTGTCAATATTTTCCTCACGATTTGACACATCGTTTGCTTGAGACATTGTTCAAGTCTTAAGCCTTTCTCTCAGTTTTATCAATTTCCGCATAACTAAGGGATATTCTCGAAAGGCAAGTTTTGAGGAAATTCTTCAATGTCTTTAACCGAAATGAGATATATCGTGACGAACAAAGACTTAACT
This sequence comes from Holothuria glaberrima, assembly GCA_009936505.3. Lineage (NCBI taxonomy): Eukaryota > Metazoa > Echinodermata > Holothuroidea > Aspidochirotida > Holothuriidae > Holothuria > Holothuria glaberrima. The sequence goes on along the minus strand of WURT03530441.1, from coordinate 12,576 downwards.
TTCGGAACCACATTTTGTCATGACGATTTCTAAGTTGCAAAGATAATGTTATAGGTTCAAGGCAATGAGAGGTTGGTGGTTCCATTGTCATTTTGACTATAAGTATTGCAACGAAAGCAATGAAGAGAAAAGCAAGGTTACCATCGGAAACGAGCATTGCTTCAAAGAGCCTGTACAATGTTAATTTCCTTCCTTATGTCTTCCTGGCTACAGCCTACCTCAACTTGTCCTAGCCTACAGACTAAGTAATTTTAAAGCGAACTTCTACTGGTGAAAGGTGCCTGAAATGCATCTTCATCAAAAAGAATGCTCAGCTAGTGTTAGATGTATCTGCCCTAGACAGTAGAAGCCCAAGTTTGGTGACTAAGTCAAACTTGAATTACCAGTGTCGAAAAAGTTGTTTGTAACATAATTCCATCCGCTTTTGATCCTTCATGAGACTTAAAGAAAATATGCTGTCTACCCAAGTTTTTCAAACATCAGCTTAATATAACAAACCTCCTCTTTTCCATTAAAAGTTTCTTTCATTTTGTCTCTGAATACAGAATATTAAATATAAAAGGTATACCAAGCAGTTATTGTGCATGAATTTAAAAATTCCAAAAAATCCAAAAATTGGCCTGTGGGGAATGGTTTCTAAACCCTTTGAAAATTTTTGAAAAATTAGGTGTCCTTACATGCAATCTGGTGCCACATATGCTGCCTTTTTTAAGTAAATTTTGTGTGAACAAAATCTGCGTATTTTTAGGAACTTAAATAAAAGAGTATCAGTGATCGCCGGGCTGGGAAAGGGGTCTAAGGGAGGGGTTTCCCCTCCACTTTGAAAATTTTTTGAAAATTCATGTGTCTTTACATGCAATCTGGTGCCACATATGCTACCTTTTTAAGTAAAATTTGTGTTACAAAATTTGCGTATTTTTAAGAACCAAAAAAAAGAAAAAAATTGGCATCGGTGAGGGGACCATGGGGAGACAATCCCTCCCCCTTTGAAAATTTTTGAAAAATTAGGTGTCCGTACATGCAATCTGGTACCACATATGCTACCTTTTGAAGTAAAATTTGTGTTACAAAATTACGTATTTTTAGGATCTAAAAAAAAAAAAACAAAAAAGTGGCATCCGTGAAGGGGGGGGGGTCGTGGCCCAATTTCCCCTTGCGTACGCCACTGTGTACCGGTAACTCTAAACTTAGGCGTGACTACTCTTTCCTTAAATTGTAGGTGGATTGTTGGAGAAGAGATTGTAGGTCAAGATGAAGACGCTGTTGCTTATTTTGTGTAATTCATGAAGGCTAAATCTTTCAAAATCATTTTCTCTGAATAGTTTTCTTGATTTCTTAGAACATTAAAACCAACTAAGACAAAAAGTTTTGGCACAGTGTTTTAAGAAATTCCTAAGTCTTGTCTGTGTTTTAGCTAGTAGGTAGTGGCACCATAATGAAACACCTTACAAAATTTGTGGTTATATGCAAACATTAAAAACTTTCTTCCTAAATGCCGGCTGGTAAGCCTATTCCGATTTCGGTGGTTTCATACCATGGCATCAGTGATACACATATATTTATGTTTGTGTGTGTATTTATGTTGATTGCTAGATGCCAGGAAACACCTTGAATAGTGCCTAATTTAAAGGTCCCCCGTTCGTATGTTTGACTCTCGTATGGTTCTAACGTTACCTCTGGGAGTTAGCAACCCCCCCCCCCACGCTACCCTTTTTAAAATTCTGGGGTGGCCCCTGTGTAAAATTGTAGCTTTGCTCTAAGCGATCATTTCCTAGTAATAGTGTAATTAAAAACCGATTTTTATTAATGTAAATGTTAGTAACTCTAAAACGTATCTTGTATTTCATTTGAACAGCAGCCGAAGAACAATAAATGAGAAATACATCTAATAACAAAATGTGTACTGTATTCATTGTGTAATAAATGTGTTTGGTACAGCTGTCAGACAAAGACTTATAGGAGCTTACGTAATTGCTGCATCACGCAGGTAGCCTAGAAAAGCGGGTCACGTGTTATTCCTTTTTAAAACGAATTGTATAGTGCAAGCCTCGAGAGTACATACTTCCTTTGTCAATCAGCACATTCACCACAATGGGGGATTAGTAATGCATACGAATCGAAGAAAGAATTGATTTTTGTGGCTCAATATGCAAAAAACCTTCCACTCAAGCATTTAATTTTTGCAAACAAGGGAGAGCATGTGACATTCTCATTGTCATGTCACACTATTCAAATAACATTACGATATATTGCTTTCCGTCTGTCATTTTCAATTGAAAGAGATCATCACGGTTTTCAGACAAAAAGAAAGCTTTTAAGCACTCAGTTTTATTCTTCCCCGTAAGTGTTTGGATGAAAGTAGTTTACGGTTTACTGCTTCACATATTTAACCCATGTCATCAAGACCTGTGTAATTAGAAATTGAATAAGTAAATTATGTAAAAGGAAATAATTTCGTCCTTCAAATCTCTTTTAGTCTACGGTGCAGAATTTGCTTTTTATGATCAAGAAAACAATGGTTCGCAAACTACCGTACAATAACGCTTAAAGGGAAACATGCGTCATCCGAAGTTAATTTTCTTCCCAACTATATGTATAGGAGGAAAAGTATAAAAATTTGATTTACATATCAAGCAAAATTTTTGTCACCCTGTGGATCCTTTGTTACAGAATTTTTGAGTTATTTTATAGGATTGTCACTCTGCTACGTACTTGATGAAAGAGTGTGTTCTTTGTATTGTTATGTAGTAGTGTAGTAGTTCTAGTACTGTAGTAGTTCTAGTACTGATCAAGAGGGTCACCTTTTTGGTGTTTACAAGTTATACATCTTCCCTTTTGTTCTAGATTCCCAGGTCCCTTCCTTCCGGATGTTCAGGAAATTCCCACGCCGTACTCTAAACGTCTAGTATGCCCGGTTTATGGGTGTGGTTTCCAAAATCCTTTATACCCGTTTAATTGGTCGGTTGACAAATTATATCCCATAATGGTGGTTACTGTTAGACTCTCCATGCATGGCACGTGGCTCTCCTCTAACTTGTAGACACTTTTTAGATTTACACTCAGAAAGAGGACACTTCAGAAAGCAAAAGAATAAGAGTTGACCTGTCCCGCGGAGTTCTGCCAAGCAGCAATGGGAATCTGCACACTTCAATTCAAAAATGTTAATAGAGGACCCGTCTTAAAGAAAATAATTTTATCTTCCTTGTGGAAAGTGACACAGAAAATCAATAACAAGTAGGCCTAAACTGAACATTACCGTCATTTTGTGCGTTTCGTTTGGTCCTGTTTCAGCCTAGCTCACCACAAGCCCTCGCAATTACTACGGGCCTAAACATTAATTAACATTATGGTGGTAGAAACGGACTTTAGAAAGTACAACTTGATGATTTTCAAAAGAGACTAGGGTGCTTTTCAACGTCTTGGGAGTCCAAATTCAACATTACATTCTCAGTTTAAATGTAGATGCTCCAGATAATTTCAGTGCAAGTGTGTTCTACTTATTTGTGGCACTGAATCCATAACTCATGGTCACGGTCATTGTACACCGTCCGCAAAAGGTCTCTTCTCTTAACAGATCACGTTTTCGATCTCACGGTCGTGCTGACACGAGATGTTATGTGAGAAACCTTAAAGTGGAAGCAGACTACGAGTTGAGTAATACATGCGATATGGATCTTAGAACCATAGGGGAACAATCCGACGTGTGCATTAAGCTGTAATCATCCTCAGATTTCAGGAAAATAGATTTGAATGCATTTACTCTCAGTTGTTTCTGGATTATCTTTCGAGACTGGTGCCGTTGTAAAAACAAGATGTTGTCAAAGCTGGATTATTGTATGCTTAATTTCCACTTTACTACGTTATAGTTTACGTAGGGTCCTAATATTTGTCTCCAAACGTCAGATAATTCAATCACACAGCGGTGGGGGTACAAAACCAACACACTTAAAGGCTCCGAGTAAGTTATGCTTCCATGATCATTCTTTGTTATAGACAATAAATTAATGGAAGTAATCAAGTACTGCGTTACAAATCAATTCCGTTTCTAGCGCTGTATGGTATAAACTGATCCCCGTTGTCGCTATAGACAGATCCGGACTAGCTTCGTATTCCTTGAAAATATTCTAAAGGAAATGAAATTCATGAGGTGGTTTCGTAATTAAAAAGATGTAGACACAGAGTCCATCAACAGCGCTCTTCTGCAATAACACATGAAAAATTTAAATGGTATTAAGAAATGGTAATTTATCAGATACTAAGCTATCATTCATTTTAAAAGTCCACTTTTGACAAAGATGAGACCTGTTTTGTGTAAGGTCTCTTAGCTATCTAACAAAGACACGTGAGTTTGCAACACTGACGGATCCCAAATGTGAGAAGTCAGTATTAGGCCTGCTTACTAAATTCACGGGCGCCAGCTATATTTCCCACAATAATTTCAATTTTTCATGTCAGAAAGCTAAATTTCATGCACGTGCCAAATTTTTGCTCTAGTACCAAATTCCCCCACAAAGAGCTTCTTAGAATTCCATTCCGATTATCTTCCCCGTAGTAGTTTGTATCCCAAAAGATAAGTTTCTCCCCGGCCCTCCCTTTTGCTAGATTTGTCTATAATTGAGGGTTTGTAGACGCTCAGTAGAGCTACATGTAGCAGTTCAATAGGTTTTAGTACTCATGAACCACTGAAAACAGACTAGATGACCTACTTTGTCAGGTTGATATAATAGTGTCACCTACCTTTGCAAAGTAAGAAATGCCTCATTTTTGGAAGATGGCATGGTCCCTGGGGCTTGCCCCCTTGAATTCACCAGAGATTTGTAAAGGTATGTTACGTGATTCTAAAGTGAATTGTCTCAAGACATCAATGCTTGCAAAGATAGAGCGTGGTACATGGCAAAGATGCGAGGGACATGCTTGATTACTTGACTGTTCGCAAACTTTCGACTTTTGTACTGAAATCAGGGAGGTGGTATAATATCACCTCCCTGGATGGACCTCGTGACAATGTCAAAAGGTCTGTCGACTTCCTTTCCTATCATACGAAAACACAATCGAACGTCAAAACAGGCGGAAAGGGTGCTCAAAGAAGCTGTTCCGTCCAATTTCAGATCCATTAAGACAATACCGTCTAATATAAGAAGCTAACTTTAACTGACATTACTTTTGAGTGACAAATTGCTCGCGAAAACAAAAATAACTAGATAGATAGTGAATTTTCATTACTTGTGACATTGAAAGTGGTTTCAATATGCACAATGAGTCTGGCCTAGTATGTTAAAACATTCACGATGTATACTAAAGCCGAGAAGCTTTTAGGAACTTCCATTTCCCCAAAGTCAGTGTAAAATAATACCATGGTCATGTTTTTAATGACCTTGGTTGTTGTTTGCTTTGGAGGAAACAAAAATGAAAAGTGAAATTCTAACTCTGCAGCCAAAACTTCATACAATGCAAAAGAAACCCGTTTAAGATGAGTTAGTTAGATGAGGTTTTACAGCTCAGTTTCTAACCAATTGGTTTAAGTCGGGCCGGGCACGGCCTTTTTCCAGTTGTGGCTCCCTGGCTTATTTTCCCTACTCCATTGCTTATGCTGGGTACCAAGCACAATGGCAGTAGGTTCCATTTTAAAGTCTTTGGTATGACCCGGCCAGGATTCGAACTCCCGACCTTCCGGCTGCATGTCGGATGCTCTAAGATGAAAACATTAGACACTTTACAAGACACACAACCCAGAAGCAACAGTGAACACAAAAGCTAAGTCTTACAATTCTCCCCTAATTTCTTCTAAAGGTTTCTTTCATTACGTTTCAAAATTTAAACGTTACACAGAAAAAGGTAAACACAATGTGTTATTCTTCATGGATTAATAAAAAAGGGACGAGAATGATATTTTCAAATGATTAAAATAGCTGTACAATAATCAAGGACTCGGTGAATACTCACACTGGAGTGACGGTCAATCGCCTTTCAAAAACCCATAATTTGTGTTAACTCCAAGGATAACTTCAAGATACTTAGTTGTGGAACCGTTCTACCCTCCTCTCTCCGAGCTTTCACACACAGGTTTTTGATCCCTCCCTCGGAATGTGATCCGCCCCTATGGTTGGATCAAAATCTCGAGGTCTGATCTTGATTGCGAGATTTTTGGCCCTACAAAGTTGATCACGAGAGGCGGATCACATCCGGATCTGATCCCCTCTCGATATCAAATGTAAAAGCGCTCTCTGTGCTCTCTGGGGAGGGGGGCGGTAACTTATCATTTTGTACAAGCGCCATCTCAAATGTCCTCGCACTTTTTGGGGCTACATATATCCAAAGTTTTTACTTCTCATTATACTGGGGATTAATTGTTTAAATTTTAATTGTTAAAATTTATAGTTGCTAGTTTTACAAAAAGGCAATGCAGTAAAAGTAGATTGAATTTGAAGTATTTAGGACTTGAAATAAACGCCACCATTTGAGGTTGACAAAAAACTTCTGGGGAAAAGACTGTTATTTCTTTTGAAAATTTCCTCCTACTGTTTGAAATCTAGAATTCCTCTTCTGTAGTGGATCGATGAAAGTGTTCGTACTAGCTACAAAAGTACGTAGATTAAGCACGAGGACAATAAGACAATATGTATCAATTACAAAGCAAAGCAACGTCAATGGAAAATAAAACGGAAAGGTTCAAGGAACTTGATGGCTTACTTCCGGATGTAAGGTATCATCACCATGTAGCTGGCGCCATTTTAAAAGAATCCCAAGAATGCCCACTATTTCAAATCGATTATCTTATCAACGTAAAGTTGGTCTGTCAAGCAGTAAAAGCTTTGCAGTCCAACCCTTTTGAATCTATCGGGGCAAGAAGGGTAGACTAATTGAACTGAGGTATGGCCGCCTTCATGATTTGCTACGTGACCCATCGCACGTAAGATTAAACAGAATAAGACAATGATAGATACAATGATAGTTGATAAAGAACAAAAACAGTCATGTGGTGATCTGTAATCGTTATTTGTTAAATGAGAGTTTTAATTTCATAACCTTGTTTAAAGGGAAATATTGCGTTTAAAATGCACTAGCATGGCATACAAAGAAAATACCTTAAATCATTTTTAAACCTTTCAGCCTCAACAATAAACTCTAGCAATAGCCGTATCTCCTCAAAATATTATCCATTACAAGAGTAATAGATGTTGCATCATTTGAATATTTGAAAGTTTGGCTGAACAACTTACTTTTGTACAGCAAATAATCGAAATACTTCCTTTGAGTTTTATTTTTTGAAAAGAAAGCTATCTTACTGCCTTATTTTGAATTGTCTATCATTCTTTATCTATTAATATTGGTTTAAAAAATATGAAAATTTTCCATTTACCATTTAAACGAGTATTAACAGCCAACGATCTATTCCTAATTGCTGTCCTTCCAGTTTAACTACCTGCTGATGTTCTGTTTTGTAAAAGTAGAAGACATTTCTTTCAATTGTTGAAAGCATAAAAACATACGGTACGTAATAAAACATGTGTGCTTCCAAACTTAGAATCTTTATTGTTGGACAAGAACGATTTTGCTTATCAAGCAATTCAGAGTAGCGATCACTGAAGAGTGGGTGATTATTGGACACAACAATTCGATCATACCATGTGAAGAACACAACTTTGGCATCTTGTACCTAAACCTACATGTATACTCGCACGTGTCGTGAATATCATTATGACAGGCTAGTCCCCTATTTGCCCGCCCGACGGACGTGTATTGCTCCTGCAGTCACACTGACTACACAAAAAAGAGGAGTACATATTCGACACCTGCAATGAAGGTAAGTCCCCCATTATCCAACACAATTAACTCCCTCGCTGTCATTAAATTTCATTGCTTCTTTGCAATTAGTATAGAGCAGAAAAAACAGGTACGTGCAACATTTTATTTTCCATTCTAATGAAAATCTTTCATGTGCTGTATCAGGAAAGGGGTAAGAAGGAGACATTTCCTTGAAATTATTGTGTATAACCAGATTAGATGGTAGTTCACGCTTAGAGGGAGCAGAAACATTACCGGCAATTCATGTGCTTGTATGCCTGCGTAATTGGTCACAAAACTCTGATTTGATATTCGAAGAAGTTTCCAAAGTTGTAGACACACATCTAACTATAGTGGGGTCGAGGAGTTCCACTTTTTAACAGTTTAATGACCAAACAGTGCAAACCTGACGGGCAAATAACTGTCAAAAATGTTCTTTCATGTATAAGTTTCTCTCAGTAAAGAGGCACACACAAACGACCATGAAGACGCCAGTCAAGTAATGATTCACTGAAAAAGCAATTTCAAGACTTTCGAATGCGTGAAAAACTACTTATTCATAAAACAAACACTGCTTTTGATTCTTCAGTCTTTCAAAAATACTTTTATATCCCTTGGAACCAAACGAATCATACCGACACTAACCGAAGCCCAACATTCAAGAAAATAGAATCAAATTTAATAAATCCTAGGGCAATGCCGGTTTAATTAATTAGCAGAAGAAGATTATTGTCCTCAAGGAGTAGGAAAAATATTACAGAAGACGTCATTTTTTCCTGATCTTGTATTGTTTGAACTGTTAAGTTAAAAATGGGTAGCAGTGGAAATGATTAGACCTGATGATGATCGAACAGTTAAAGAAATTAATGTTTCCTCTGATTAGCCCATGTGAGTAGTCCGATTAGTAAGTATTTGCGTTTTAAGTTTTGATCAATTTTATTAAAAAAACCGGTATTTCGTTTAATCCCTATGAATATAATATTTTAGTTTTATTTATCACTTCAACTGTTTGAGGTTACGTATGAGTGTAAAAAAGGAAACATATACATGCAATGCGAGATGTGTAGAAATCACAGTCACATAAACATTGGCTCGCAGAAAGTGCAATCTAAATACCATTTGCTTTTACGACAAGTAAGCTATTAAGATAGTAGTTGGACCAAAAACTGGCAGATTTCAACTTCTACTGCATAAACGTTTGAAATTTGATACTTACGTCTTCTTTAATTGAAAGGATTTGGTGCTATCCATCCAAGTCTTTCATTACAGGCTATAGTAGCTTTAAAGTGGCAAGACAAAAAACCGAATGAGGTGTATCCTCGGCCCACTTCCCCTGTCCAGAAGAGCTTGAATCTTGGTGTCATCTGGGTGTGTTGCAAATCCCTGGAAGTTTGCTCAATATTCTGGGAAGAGTCGGCTAAGAAATCTGTGTGTCCTACCCTTCCAAGTTCCAACACCGAGAATGTGTATTAAATTTGACGGTTCTTTGATGAATGAGTGAATTTACTGCTTTACTAACCCTGTGATGCCATTACTCACACCAGTGTGATTAAAATTGAACGTTTTAGGTACCTTTAGGTATTTGTATAATTTTATCTGTGCATTACTGACGCCGTGTATAGGCCACCTGTTATTGCGAAACCTCTCAGACAAATAAGTTTAGTTTTTGAAATTATTCCGTTATAACAGTTGTTTTTTTTCCACTCACAATAATATCAAAAATTAAAGTTTGTCCTATGCCCCAATATATGTGAAGGGGATCAACTGCACTCTGTCCCCTCTGCAAAGTATTGTGGGTCATGCTGCGTTCCCAACGTGATTGCCGTACTTGAGTTAGTGGAAGCAGCCGTTTAGTGGATAAAAACATTGCGGAAATTTTTCAGATTACACCACAGACCATCTTGAATCCAAAGTTTTCTAGGGTCCATTTAGAGGGCCTGGATCCCACGCTGCTTGGGCTTCGCAATTTGTGCTTAAATTAGTTCTGGTCAAGGTAATGCCCCACGTTCAAGAGCCTTTGACGCTTTTAAGGGCAATTAAAAGTGAGTACTATAGGTGTAAACTACACTTCGAGAAATACTGAAAAAATTCAAGGACCCTTCCTGGTTTGAATCATACATGTTCAAACATGTTCTAATTGAAACAAAAGCTGGTAGTATCACAAGATTCTCAAAAGCTGTATTGTTTTGGGAGTAATATGTAACTTCGGCGGGTCGGATTAAAATTTGGAAAATTTTTTTAAGAAATAAGGATACGGATCTGTCCTGCGATTAATTATTAACCAGCTGCCATTGCTTATCCTCGTTATTGATTAAATATTATCCATCTTTTATCATCAGCTTTCAATCACTAAAGGACCGCCCCGGTTCTTAGCATAAAGTTTAACCCTCTGGTATTTACATCTGTGAGCAGGGAATTTAGCCTGACAAAATGGGTGAATTTGTCTCCGAACTTTGCTATTTCCCTTCACCCACTGAAAAGATATGGGGGCCTGGAGCTCAAGGAAATGACGTGAAAACAACCATTGTAGCAAGTTTGATTTGAACTTGCAGGGGATATAGCTCAATAGTACTGCCTGATTACGAATCAGACAATTGGTATGGGAAAATATATACAAGGCAGTAAATGTAAGGAAAAACGTTCAAGAAATAAGTTTTCTTGGAAATGCATCTTTCCATAATGGACTAACAGTTAAAGCTATGTATTGTCAAATTGTCATTATTTGGTAATTTAACATAATCGAGCTGATATCATGGTAAAGAACTAAACGATGTCCCCGAATGCTCGGGATACAATTTCAGCAATGTCTTTTAGCGCTTCATTCAGAACAAGGCCTCACACAGCGGCAGGATGTAATGCAAATGGTACCTTTAAAGAACTTTCAATTTCAATATTGTTTCCGTAGAAATTAATTTAACTAATTTTCTACATCTGCATTACAAATTGCTTACCCAATTCAGAAAGATGACCTCCACAGAGACCCGTAATTTCGTTGGGAATTAATTCACGCAGGCAGGTAGCCAGATAAGGTATTGAAAGGGGCAAATGGCTTCGGGGGGCGAAAATGTTTTCAGGGGGGCAAAATGTGTAAAAAGGTATTTTGTCAGTGGCAACTGGAAACTTCTGGGGGGCGAAAAAATTTCAAGGGGGGAATCCCACTTGGGCACCCTCCTTGGCTACGGGCCTGAATTCGCCCCATGCAGGATCACTTCATCGTAACTCTTTTCCTCCTCACTGGCTGTCTCATGTAAAAGACGCAAATTCGTTGCACCAAAAAAACGCAAATGTGTTTTTAAATAATGTGTGATTACCGGCAGTCCAGGGTTTTTTGAATGCCAGCGTTTTGGACATCAGCCCCCTCTTTGTGATCAACTCCAAAGAGAATCTCATATTCCGTCTCTGGCTTTACTGTAACTTGAATAATGATACCAGGAAGCTGCCACTAGACTCCCTGATTATACCATGACGTATGCGTGCACATAATGCAAGGGGACTCACCTACAAATGTTCGGAAGGGAACAACTCCAACAGGGCTCCTCTTTTCAAACCAGAATCCGCGAATCCATCAGATTGCAAAACTAATGAAAAAAAGTCATACAGAAATGTATGAGGGTAATTTAAAAGTTTGTTCGGACGATAGATTTGCTCAACATTCAATGTTGTCGGAACTGGGCTGGATATTCAGCAAAAGTATCTTCTGTTGGCAGCTTGTCGCGTGCGGCTGACCTACTTTTTGCATATCCAAGTTCCACCTAGAAACGGAACACGGATTTTTTCATATTAATTATGGTATAAAGATGAAATAAGAAAAAGAAGACAAAAAAGTGGCAAAAACTGAAGTAAAAGGAAATTGTGGGAGAGGTGTTCTAAGAGGGACCGAATTCACGAGATACCACTGACTGCTCCACAGCAATTAGCACTCAATCATGTATTTTTAAATTTACAAGAATTTACTGGGATCATGCTTGTGAATAGCTGAATTTGTTGTACTTAATTTGGAATCATACAACAGCTCAGGAATCACTTTTTGGTGGTAAGGACGGTGTGCATCAGAAAGGAGTCGAACGCAGATGATGGATTACACTGGTTGATTTAGAGCGTTATACCTATTTGTTCTAAAAAAATACTCCAGCTGTAGCACACAAAACATAGGCGTAGGAAGCTGTTCGAGACGGGGGGGGGGTCTTAACCTTGTTTCGGATCACTGTCCTGGGGGAGGGGTCTGAGGGAAGGGGTGGATATTTGAGGGTCCTTAGATTTAATTTGGTGCATCATTTTGGACAAATTTAAGGTACCGTACTGCAAATTTTCGACATTCCTTTTAGAAGAGACAAATGAGGGGTTTTCGTCCTTGGAAAGTGGGAGGCTGAAGCATACTTCAGCCCCCACAAATTTCGCTGGGGTGGCATCCCGAGCCCCCGCTTCCTACGTCCTTGACACAAAACAGACTACAAGAACATGCTATGTGGTGATATCAAAGTCATATGCTGTGTAAAGCACTCAGGTGGGCTCTTTTACTGTGCGTTGCTTAGACGTTCATGTATGTATTAGGTGTGCCAGCGGGGTTTTCTAAATTCCGAAGATCATGAGACCAAATATACCAAACTTTGTATAATGAACGAGACTCAACCACAGGGAAGAGACAAATAAGATTAATTTCGGCTTTGCGTAGCGCCCTCGAATAATGTTTTTTCTTTTATCTTACTAAGAAAAAAGACCGCGTGTTTGGTCTAGTGGTAGAGCATCCGCCTCTCACGAGGGAGGCCCGGGTTCGATTCCCAGGTCGAGTCA
>WURT03530331.1:0-21343 GCA_009936505.3 Holothuria glaberrima | reverse complement strand
CCATTCTTCCTCAGTTTCGTTGCCTATAGCTAAATATATTACAAACCCTTTCCACCTTTTCGGGTATACATGGATTTTGTAAATGTCGGGCAGTTCATCTCATTTCGCTGAACCTGAATGTTCTCTTGTGTCTGTCGTGCGGTGCAACTAGAAGGGAAGTACAATTTAAGTTATGCATGATAGGGCACAACTGCCTGGACAATTGACCTATATCAGCTTTAAATTGTTACAGATTCTTTTCAGTATAGGCTTACCAAACAATTTTGGCGCGCTTTGCAACTTCACAGTTTAGGTTCCAAGAAAAGCATTAGCCTAAATCAGCGCGGAACTATGTTCCTTTAGTATATACAAATTTTATAAAGTATATGTCGCGCAATAGCATGGTCTATCACACAGCTTTTCTTCAACTCTTTCCTCACCAACCCCTCGACGGCATCGGGGCTGTCGGGTCGCTGCCCCCTCCGTCGAGGAGTCTGCCCCGTCGGGCAAATCCTGGTGCCACCCCTGATCCTCCTGAATTACAGTAGGCAAAGATGAGTTATATAAGGATGTTCATATGAAGTTACATGTGTGTCTCGCTCCTCTTGCATTAACAAAAACGGTAAGCAGGTCTCCGTCTCGGATACGGTCGTGTCTCGGTCTCGGTCTCGGATGGTCATGTCTCGGTTTCGGCTGGTCGTGTCTCGGTCTCGGTCTCGGATAAGGCGGCCTCGGATCACTTGCCAAATAAGTAGTTTATCATTGATAATCTCGGAATTTAGTAGGCCTGAGAGTTTGAGCATAAATATAAATTTTCCGTTAAACCTCCTTCCAAACAGGCCTAACAGCTCCCTACATGGTTGTAAGAAGACAAAATACCTAAAATAGAGACACAATGCAAGGAAATCACCTAAACATATAGTCATTGCGCCAGGGGTGGCGCCAGGATTTGCCCGACGGGGGGCAGACTCCCTGACGGAAGGGGGAAGCGACCCGAGGCCGTCGAGGGGTTGGTGAGGGAGACTTGAAGAAAACCTGTGTACTATACCATGCCACTGCGGGGCATATATTGCATAAACTTTGTACATACTAGATAAAATTAGTTCGTCTCTGATTTAATGGTTTATCCCGGAAACTAAATTGTGAAATTGCGAAGCGCGCGAAACTTTTTTGGGTAAGCTTACACTAAAAAGAATCTGTACTTAAAGCTTATATAGGTCAATTGTCCGGGTAGTTGGGCCTTATCGGGCATAACTTACCGTTCATTGCACTTCCCTCCTCGAGTCACTATAGACGTACTGCACGACGGACACAAGAGAACATTAACTAAGTTAAGCTAGATGAGATGAAATTCCCTACATTTTGGATTTTGTGACGGAAATGACCCTTTTGAAAGTCAAAATAAGGAAACCGACAAAAGGGAGCCACAGAATCGGTGGTGAGAAGGGGATATGAAGGAGCCTAACTATCCCATGCCATTGCAGGGCATATTTTGCGTAATATCACTTAATATTGTAATAGTTCAAGAGCCGAGTTGCGCACTGATAATGAGTGTTCTTTTAAGTCTGAATCGTGAAATTGCAAAGCGCGCGAAGAGGTAGGCTTACACACAAAAAAAAAACATGTGTAGTCATTAAGAACAAAAAGAAAAAAAAGGAAAGAAAACTGTAGGGGTTTTAGACCGTATCGGGGATAACATGCAGGGTTGTATCGAAACCAATTACCAGATGAAATAGCCAAAGTTTCAGGCCCGTAACCAAGGGGGCATTTGGGGACAGCCCCCGGCCCCCCTCACCCTGCTCCTTAGCTTGGCCCCCTGCTCTGTGGGCATAGACAGGCTCCTGTGCGATTGGATACCTTCAAAGTCCCCCCCCCCTGAGCTTGGTTCCCCCCTCCTGCTCTCCAAGTCTGGTTACGGGCCTGCAAAGTTTGCTCCGTGAGTCTCTCACAAACTGACCGTACCGTATAACACACACATGGGAACAGCAACTACGCTTTGCGATATGGGATAAAATTTACGACCTCTATATAAAAAGTGTACTCTGCCTTCATGTTACTTGGTAAGGTGGACAGGATTTGTGCATCTAGCTATGTGGAATGGAACTTTTGAAGAAACTGGAGTGACTGTACAGCGCACGTAGCACGCCTAAAATTTGGGGTTCTGTTAGAGAAATTGACCTCTTAAAAACAAAAAGCAGGTAAACCGTCGGGAGACTAGTCGCCGTCAGGGACTGCATACTTAATCGTATCGACTAAGACTCCCCGACGAAACTGTAAAAATTCCCCGACGGGGTACCAGCCTTCCCCGACGGGGGGATGGACCCCTTTCCTCCTCCCCCTTTCCCCCATTGCACCTGCCCCTGCATTGCACCTGTCAACCTTAATTCCTGATAGGAACTGAGTTGCTTTATAGTATATATTTTCTGATATATTTGGTCTTTTTCCCAACCGTAATTATAACTCTCGCCTGAATACGAAAGCTCAATTTAATTTATCAAAGCTGCCAAACGTTTCACAATGATCAGCAAACTTAAACTGCGTAGGCGCTTACAATTTGTCTCACTCGTTTGTACCTGTACCTAGGGAATGAATCCACGTAGTACCCTTCCAGGCTAACGCAAAAGGGCAAATTTTTCTGATGATGGCTCCTTTTTTCATGATGAAGATCACTTTTACAGTGATGAAGAACGCTTTTTAAATGATGACGAGCACTTTTACAGTGATGACGAACGCTTTTGGAATGATGAAGGGCACTTTTACAGTGATGACGATCACTTTTTTAAAAGATGACGACCCAAAATGACATGATGAAGCCGCAAAGTAGGCTACTTTGATGACGGCGCGATTCCATTCAATAACGACGCAAAAGTACATGACGAACACTTTTCAAACAGAGATGACCTAAAATGACATGATGAAGGCCCAAAGTAATATGATGACGGCGCTATTGCATTAAATAACGATTCAAAAGTACACGACGACCACTTCATACGATGACAATTTTTTACATGGTGACGTCTTTTAACGTGATGGGGATAGTGGCGCCATTCATATTTATATCATAGGGATCGCTTCTCAACCGCAATCTTTCAGCTAATGACCAACTCGGTCCCATGCCAACTCGGCCCATGTCAAGTCGCCCCACGCCAAGTCGGCCCCAGCCTAACTCGGCCCTAATATGAAAAATCATGAAAGAAGTGTTTATGTTCCACGTACGGATTGTTTTTCGATGAGTACTTAAAGACAGACACTCATCACCCCAAGCATATTTTTGGGGAAGAGGTAATGAAAATTCTCAAGTGGTGACCGGAAATGAAATTTTGGGTACCTGAGAAAAATACTAATATGCTAAAAATGTCACTGTTCTCATAATAATTAAAAGGCCTTATTTAGAACATTGCAAATCGCATGCGCAAATAAAAAAAAGGTGTGGGTGGCGATCGGGGCAAAAGAGACAACCAATGCAAAAATGTTTTTATTATTAAATAAATTAAATTTATTTGAAATTTTAACTTTTAAGAGTAAATTTTGAAACGCAAAATGCTTCCCAGAGTGGTTACGGTGACATTATATTGTTACTAGTTAAGTTTTCGACCCACATATGGGAGGAAACCATGGCTGTGGGTTTAAAGAACACAGTCACAGTGCCAAGTGACAGGAAAAGGCGCTGTAGTTTTATGTCAATATCCAGTGATCCTTCTTTTTGAATGTGGCATTGAATAGGCTTCACACTATATGAGCATGGAAGTACCTCCGAGATAGTGCTTCCTAACAAACCCCTGGTGCTACCATGATATGAAGTGCGTACACTGAGGTATCTTTTATTACACGCACAGTCTTAACTGTGCACTCCCACGGCATACGACAATGCCATATGTGGTGGTCCCTCAGCAACAGATCCAGCTTTAGCGCCAATGAATCAAGCATGGACAGTTAATAGTATCATTCAAACCTCCTTTATATGAATAGTTCATAACTTCCCTTTGCTGTTCTACAAAAAATTTCGCATCCTGCAGTCCGATCACACGTCCAGCCTCGTAACCGCTGTGTAGGCCTACACTACACTCGGTGCAGTACTGGCCGATGATCATTTTGAAGCCTGGGATATCACGGCTGTGGTATTTATTACGCACGGTATATGGCTGTTTACTCTTGTGCACTGCTAAAAACTCGCTCGCCCAGTGCTTGCATAATGCTCGTCTTAAAGTGTTTTGTGGATCAAACTTATTTTCGGGGACGTACACAAACTTGTTTTGCCATTCGCAAGTTATTTACGATAACACTTATTTTAGTATAAACATACCGTAACTTATTTTGACACGAACAAACTCATTTGGGGTAGTTTTTTTCTGTGCAACTTCGCAAGAAGTTGTTTCCTTCTTCGTTTTAAAATTTGACTTTCTTATAATGTATTTAGGGGAAATTAGTGTTTTGGCAAATAAAAACTGTACGAACAATTAGTAATTAAAATTTATTCTATTTTGTTATGGTTAATTTAGAAAATGAATTTTTACGTTAAAGGATGATAAAATTTAAGAGAAGTGAGTTATTCTATTTTTGCATTCTAGGTTTATTTTCTGTACGTTGTATTGGACAAAGCATTTGTTTGTTAACTTTTCTTCAAATATTTTGATATTGTGGTGTACGGTCATATTAAAATGACGTGCGAAAATATGAATTTGCTTTCAAATTATGTTTTGTACTTACATGTTTTTACATTATCGTACAACTTTCTCTTTAATTTTGTCTTTACTACTTAAATATTTTATTTTTCAATTATTCATTTTTCCTAAAGGATTTATTTTTCAATAATACAAAGCATTATGTTGTCTTTTTGCCGCGATCGCCGCCCATAGGAAGGAGACTCTGCTAAAGCTAGCCTGCGCGCTAACCGATGTCGTGAGAGATTTAAGTTCTACACATGTATCGTTTAGACTGATCATGCCATAAAAAACCATGAATAAAATAATATATATATATATATATATATATATATACGTGTGTGTATAAAATACTATTTTGAGTCGACAACCGTCCTCTCATAACTTGAATTGGTCGTTAATTGGTCTAGGTCGACTTGGCTTGGGGCCGACTTGGTCTGGGGCCGAGTTGGTTTTGGGTCGACTTGGCATGGGCCGAGTTGGCATGAGGCCGAGTGGGTATGGGGCCGAGTTGGCATGTGGCCGAGTTGGTCATTGGCTGAAAGTTCGCGGGTAAGGAGCGATCCGTGTGTTATAAATATGAAGGGCGCCAATATCATCACGTTAAAAGACGTCATCATGTAAAAAAATGTCATCGTATGAAGTGTTCGTCATCATGTAAAAAAATGTCATCGTATGAAGTGTTCGTCGTGTACTTTTGAATCGTTATTTAATGCAATAGCGCCGTCATCATATTACTTTGGGCCTTCATCATGTCATTTTAGGTCATCTCTGTTTGAAAAGTGTTCGTCATGTACTTTTGCGTCGTTATTGAATGGAATCGCGCCGTCATCAAAGTAGCCTACTTTGCGGCTTCATCATGTCATTTTGGGTCGTCATCTTTTAAAAAAGTGATCGTCATCACTGTAAAAGTGCCCTTCATCATTCCAAAAGCGTTCGTCATCACTGTAAAAGTGCTCGTCATCATTTAAAAAGCGTTCTTCATCACTGTAAAAGTGCTAGTCATCATTCAAAAAGTGTTCATCATCACTGTAAAGTGATCTTCTTCGTGAAAAAAGCAGCCATCGTCAAAAACATTTTGCCTTTTGGCGTTTCATACTAGCAGTCTGGCTTCTGAACAAGTTTATTAACAATTATGGGTACAGTGACTAAGAATCGGCAAATCTCCTAAAATCTCTCAAGGACTGCTGTGTATGGTACTTCAGTTGCATACCCTAGAGGCAAAACCCCACCAACCCACTGTAGTCCTGGAAAGACACACCTTCCCAATTTTCATTATTATTTTTCATTTGCCTTTTCAATGCATGAATATGGTGATTCGGCTGCTCTTGTTTCCTGACACAACACTGATTATGTGACCATAATGACCTTAGAAAAATTTGAGTAACTGCCCTATTAAAACTCAAAAACAACAAGTAATGGTTTAGTTTGACAGACGATTACCAGATTTTCTGTGGTTAATATGCGTACAAATAGATTATAGTGATTCGGTGTGTTACACAAGACATAGATAAAATGGTTCCCGGACAAATTCCCACCCGGACAATTGCCCCGGATAATTCCCACCCGGACAACTGCGACCGGGACAATTTCCCCCGGACAATTACCAACCCGGACAATTCCCACTCCGGACAATGTCACCCGGATAATTGCTACCCCGGACAATTTCCACCCGGACAATTGTCAACCCGGGCAAACGATATGTTCTGCAGGAAAAACGAAAAAGTATTGGTGGTAGTTGTTTGGGAAAGTGAACAGCGTGAAGTGAGATTTTCGAATTAGTTATTAGTGAAGCTGTCCTACAGGAAGTAATAACGAGACATTTCCACTAAAGTTTTCCTATGCACAACAGTACAGCTTTACTATGAGACCGCGTGTTTGGTCTAGTGACAGAGCATCCGCCTCTCACGCGGGAGGCCAAGGTTCGATTCCCAGGTCGAGTCATACCAAAGACTTTAAAAATGGAACCTTCTGCCGTTGTGCGTGATGCTCCGCATAAGCAATGGAGTAAGGAAAAACAAGCCAGTGAGCCACAACTGGAAAAAAGGCCATGGCCGGCTCGACATGAACCAACTGGTTCGAAACTGGGCCGTTAAACCTCATTTAACTAACTAACT
Organism: Holothuria glaberrima; assembly: GCA_009936505.3. Taxonomy (NCBI): domain Eukaryota; kingdom Metazoa; phylum Echinodermata; class Holothuroidea; order Aspidochirotida; family Holothuriidae; genus Holothuria; species Holothuria glaberrima. The sequence continues at coordinate 14,586 of WURT03530331.1, read as the reverse complement.
ACTATGAGACATCAATCTATATGAGGCTCATGGGAATCACGCCAAAAAATTTATCGAGAGTTGCGATTCCCTGTACATGGGTAGGGTTTGGGATTTTGTTTGCAAGGACCATGGTGCATTAATGACGTACATGATTACTTTCAGTGACCCTTATTTCAAAGCTTCAAGTCACAATAGTGTGACGCGTTGAAGACGTCCATGCTTTGAAAGAAAATTTACCGTGCCAGACAAAGTTTTCAACTGTATTAATCAGTTTCCGAAGGGGATGCGAGAGGCGAGCCGAGAATACTCTTCTTAGCATTTTTCTGGTGTTTGACATTAATGTTTCTTTCATTTAACATTACAAAAAATTGTCATAATTGGCTATTGAAATATTCTCGTATAGTTTGTGTGATCTCGCCTCCTTTTGCTCATATTTTCATTGTTTTTATTATTTTTTAAGCTCTGGAAAAGGGGGCAAGTGCCCTTTCTTACCCCGCCTATAAACATGCTTTCTACCCCTTATCTCGTTAACTCACACGGGCCACAGTCAGACAGTGCCGTAAATTTTATGTTGCCGCCTTGATCTAAGGCTATGAGGTATGGCGTTCCCCCTTTTGAAACCTTTTTCGTAATTATAGGGGCTTAAGTGCAGTCTGGTGACATTTTCTGTAACATTGAGGTGGTTTTACATTACATTTTTGGAATGTAGACTAAATGTAATACCCTCAACTGCGGAAAGCTAATTTTTGTGTCAACCACAACTTACATAGAGACGTCCCTTAGGATGGATGAGTGGGGAATGCTGGACCTTTTCTCGACAAAAATGGTTTCATTCCCTATGAAATGTATGTGTCAAGAACGGTTGGATCATAACCCTCGTTTTAAGGAAATCTTTGCAAAAGGTTCAAGATGCAAACTTAAGTCTAACGGGAGGACAAGACTATAAGCCAAAAACGCAGTTCAACGCAGTTTAAACATCTGGCAATGTCAATTTGACCTTGGCGTACTTGTTTGCATTTATCTGCTACAACAGGATGGTCGATTTAGTCATGAAAGTACTAGCCCCGGAAGTACTAGCCCCGAGGTGGTACTTCCATGGAGGAGCATAAGATCGCCTTGGGCATAGGACTGAGTTGCCCACCTAAGGGCACATTTCAGTAATGCCTCCGGAAGCTCCGAAGCATTTACATGATTGCAAGCACTAAAATGAGGTATTTTACTGTCTACAGATGGCTTTGAGTACACACTATACCAGGGCCTTAGCCTGCGTCGGGGGAAGGGGCAACCCCGAGATTTTCATATCGTGAATGAAAGTTGACTAACTTGAGAAAAACTAAATAAAGAAAATTTCACTGTCCAAATTATAATTTCAAGGCCCTAAAAACCTGGGAAACGTCATACTGTATAAGGGTTCCTTTTCCAAAAAAAAAAAATTCCCGGAGATGTGTTTTTATGCGGGTTTCTCGTCGTGACGAATAAACAATATTCCTCCTACAAGGCTACAAGATACACCGCTTGAATACACCAGCATATACTATGGCTAAATATAACACAGTTTATGATTACCGATGATTACTAGCTAAACTCACTGATCTGGTAAAACTAACTTTTAGTTTAAAGGACATACCGGTAATAAATAAATTCATTATTTAAGGTAAACCAAGAGTTACCCCACACCCAAATCTTACATCTCAGTGGGAAAAATGTTTTAATCCTAACAAGCCATTCATGAAATAGGATACCCGGGTACACTTATTCAAATTGGGGTGACTGCATTTTCCCTTTAAATTAAATCTAGCTTGTCTTCCTGAAATTCTGATTTGTTTGTAAGTAATCTAAAGGGAAAATTTGTTTAGATGCACATGCAAGGTCTAAAATGTGTCACCCCCATCTGGGAGACTTCTACCGAACATTTTCTTGCGGCCTACATTACGGATACCCGCCAACCGAAAGTTTCCCAGTGGTATACTAAGAGCGCCAGGGCAAAGCCCCCCCCCCCCGGATACCAGGCTTGTGGGGATGTCATGGAACAGCCGAATATTCAATAATTAATTTTAGGTCATGCTATCAGTCCTAAGCTTTATCAAAGACGACACCATTTTAGCTCCAGGAATACTTAGGACAAAAATTTCTCAAGGAATAGAGGTGTCATCCCCCCGGCCTTGAGGCAACATTCCCTTCAATTGCACCCTAGCAAAATAGAAAAATATAACAAAAATTATGAGGATCCCTTAACATGTATGTAATCAGTTCAACACTTCCCGAAGTTTTACCAACTCTAGTACCATTTTACATCCAAGCCACCTCTCCTGCACAAAGAGCATACAGTGTTATTTTCTTGTCTTAGACAGCACAGGTTACACTGAATACGCGCTGTACAGACCTAAAAATTGGAATGAGTCCTCTTTTGTTTCATAATAGCCAGTACTAACTGCCACTTCATTTCTTTAGTGACGCAGCTTTGAGGGTTGGGAGCTAAAAGGCATTGGCAGTCACGGAGGTTGCACGAAGTTTTGAAATATCCAAAACACGCTCCGTCCTTCTTAATTTATTATTGTAAAATTAGCTGATGTAAAGGATGAGCGCGAGCGGGCCGAAAAATGGGATATTTATTTAAGGGATTTTACTACAGTTTTTAGGCCCTCTATCTACAGAAGTGTACACACTTTCAAGTGGTTATAGCAAACAAAAAGCGCTCCGACCGCGATTTGGATAATGTTAGTAGAGAGCCAAAATACACTGCACCGACCCATCTTCAACCGAACGGCGAAACCAGTCGCGTTCGTGGCACACGGGTCGATTAATTGTGTTCCAAATTTTGTTTTCTACCATACTTTCTGTCCCGATTGCAACCCGACAGTCACGCCCACATGACAAATATCAAACTGTCCGGTATTCCTAGTGGAGTCGAGGGTGGGGGTGGGAGTCGCGTCCGCGCAGTTGAGTAAAGTACTAGTGGTAGCGTGCAGCTGTCATCGACCCAACGACGACCCATTTTCTTATGAAATGACCAACAAAGGATTTGCGAAATTAGACGCTGGTTGCAGAAAGTCACTATGCTCGCCTTCATGGGTGATTGATGAAAAGTAGATAGACTGATATCAATCCCGAAGGTGTGTTGCGTGATTAACCTACAATCCAACTGCTACTCGACACAACTGACCACGAATACCTACAACCCATCCCCGACGAGCAGTCAGATTGAGCTGAATCGTATTCCAGCAGGTTTTTATATCACAGTGTCGGGCATGGTGTCAATTTCATGGCAGACAATTATATTCAATTAATATGAGGTACCACTACTTTCCCAACACAGTCTGGATTTTGTCAAAGGGGGGGGGGGGATGGCTTCCCGAATAGTGTAGTAGAGATTACCGACATAGAATCCTCGACATGTGGTATATTTTCTGAAAATATATCATAATTTTCCGACAAACAGAATAGTTTCCCAACACAGATCTAGCAGTCTAGGAGGGATTAAGTCTCTGCTAAAATGCATCCAAAGCAATATATCCATCCGACAATAGTTCTCTTAAGTAAAACGTTGTGCTCATAAAATTTCCTGACATTTTTAGCCTCAATTAAAAGATTTTTTCTGACAATGTCAATAAATTGCAAAACAAAGTGGCATTTTTTTCCGACGGACTGCAAAAACTTCCCGATAAACCAAACTTTGAAAATGTCTGGGGGTGTAGCACCCTCACACTCCCTTTCAAGGGCGGCGAGTTGTTCTCAATATTGGGGGCATGACCCCATTTTCAAATAAATTAATGTGTGAAAAATCAAACTGAAAAGGCAATTTCTGAAATAATGAGGGGAACATATCTTCGGAAGTAACGCCCCCTGAGTGCCAACCCAATAAGCTTATTAGCCCTGATCGTAATTTGATTCCAGGTTGTGACACACGGCTACAAGGGTTTAACCTAATACAGGTGTGTGCTGCCCAGAGCATCGTGTATCTTAGGCACTAACATCCGTTATTTAGTTGGGCCGATCCCAGTCTTTTGAAGTGGGGTCAGTAATTCGTTAGGGTGAGGCCTTACATAAGAGGGTTGTCTGTGGTAGAGGCAGGCCCGTAACGGGGGCATTTGGGGGCAATCCCCTACTCCTTGAATTACTCTCCCCTGTTCTGCGGGCATAGCCAGGCCTCTGTGCAATAGCATACTTTCAAATTTTGATATTTTCCTCAACAAATAAAGTAACAAAAGTCTGATTATGATAGTTTCATAGGCTCAATACTGTGGTTTGTCAATTACAAGTAAAGCCGGCATGTGAAAATTAAGCTCATGGTATGAGCGCTCTTAGAAATTATGAAACATGCAGGAAATCAGAAATTTGAACTACTAAATTACTCCCCCAAACTCAGATAATGTCAGTAATAACTCTTTAAGTCTATATCCTAGTTGTTTGTATATGTTTCAATAACGTAGTGAGATTTTCTGTGAAATTTATGCTTCTCCATTTAACCAAAACTTATCCATAGGCGTAGGAAGCGAGAGGCTGCAGCCCCTAACCAAAAATTTCTGTGAAAATTAGGGCAATATACTGAGCATTTTTCGGGTAACCCACTGAAAGACAAATAAATTGCAATGATGTCGCTGAAGGAAACCAATAGTTTAAAAAACTTCTTTGGTAATTAAATGAAGTTCTGATTTGAATTGCACCAGTGCCTATATATTAGATATTTCACCATTGTTTTTTCCAATGGTTTAACTCATATTATTATTATCATCATCGTCGTCGTCGTCATCGCCATCGTCATCATATCATTATCAGTGGCGTATTTAAGGCCATGCCGCCCCCCTCCCGATTGATGCAGATTTTTTCCCTTTAGTGCCTAAAATACGAAAATATTTTAACACAACTTTTTACTTCAAAGGTAGCAAATGTGGCACCAGATGGTATGTAAGAACGCCTTATTTTTCAAAATTTTTCAAAGGGAAGGGGAACACCCCCTCCTTAAACCCCTCCCCCAGGCACACACCATCTTTCCTACCCCCATGAGAGAAATCCTGCCTAAGTCAGTGATTTTTATCATCATTATTGTAAGGACTTCTTCAAAATTTATAACCAATATGAAAGGGTAATAACACCGAAAGTAATTAAATGTAATAAGTATGCGATCATGACGCATGCCTGAATTAAATGTACATTAACCGTGCTGAACGCGAGTGGAGCGCGCAAAATTTTTGGTTTCATATTTCGGGCAAGTCTTTACAGTCCTCCAATCAATCAAATTGGGCTCCTACGTCCATGAATTTATCGCCCCTCCTGAGCTTGGTCCCCCCCCCCCTGCTCTCCAAGTCTGGTTACGAGCCTGGGTAGAGATAATTTCAGAAAAAAAAACTTTTATGTCATTTTCCATGCCGGTTCTGAGGACTTTCAAATTACAATCGGGAAATATTGATCTTTTCATCACTTTTTAAGGAGACAAGTTTCAATTTAGGGTGTAGAAATTCTGGGGGCAGCTTCCTCAATGATCCCACAGGCTACCATTTTAATCAGCCTACACTCTTAAAAAGTTGAGTAAAAAATTTGGATGATAGGGTTAGGGTTATTCAGATGATAGGTATATGAACCAGATGTTCCAATAGAATTTCAAAGCATCTTAAACATGTACATTTCTAAAATTGTCTTAGCAAAATTCACACAGTGTAAATGAACGTTTTGCAAAATATTTAATGTGAATGTAAAAATTTAGAAATAGGTGTTATTAAAAGAATTAATTGGAGGCTTAATAAGCCTACACTCTTAAAAAGTTGGGTAAAAATTTTAACCAACTTTTAACCAACACTGGGCACATATGTATACGCTCAAAAATTGGGTAAAGTTTGCCCAACAGCTGTTGGGTAATGCATTGACCTAAAAGTGGTTACAGTATTTACCCAAGATTGGTTAATAAATACTTTGCCCTGGGTAAAATACTTTCCCAATATTGGTTAATGGATATAGTTTAGATGCAGTGTTTTAACCAATCGTTGGTTGATTGTTTAAGTCCGTTGGACAATCTGATATTTCAATGTTTTCCCTTATAGGGCAATTAAATGCTTATTATGGGAACCCTTAATGGGATATCTCAGAGAAGTTACCTTCTAAGCTACCGGCATTGCTTATACTAGCCTTTTTTTCAAAAGTCCCCTCCACTCAAGGGGCGAAATCCAAACAATACTCCCGAAGGAGGTCAGCTACCTTAAGGAGGCTACGTCCCTAAGGGACAACTTCAACTCAACATGACCAGCCGAACGACCTGACATGCGAAGTCTAGTGCTAGCCACTTTCAAAAGTAGTAGGATATTAGGTAGAAGTTTATATATAAATGAATACTTTGCTTTGGCTATTATATATATTCAGTGAGACTTTTTTGTTATTATTAATGATAATAATACAATTTTCTTCATGATATTTCAATTTCTCCTTCTTTATGTTGTATTGTACACCTAAGAAACATCATTTTCTGCAAGAATTCACCATTGTCAGCTTCAATTTATTTCAATTAAACCTGCATTAAGTGATAGAAACAAATCTCCTTTGAAAAATTAGGAAGGCTCCCTTCAGATGATAGGTTTATGAACCTGGTGTTCCAATAGAATTTCAAAGCATTTTAAACATGCACTTTTCTCAAATTGTCTTAGCAAAAATTCACACAGTGTAAGTGAACGTTTTGCAAAATATTAAATGTGAATGTAAAAATTTAGAAATAGGTGTTATTAAAAGAATTAATTGGAGGTACGTTTAACCAGAGTTAGGTAAAGGAATTCACATAAACCACTTCACCAATAGTTGGTCAATAAGTTTTTCGATTCTTTTGCCCAACATTGTGTAAACGTTAACCAACCTCTTCATTGCCCAGAAAATTTTACCCAACTTTTTAAAAGTGTAGGTTTACAGAAGTATAACGTAACCTTCTACATCGAAGGAATTCAGGTCAATAATACGAAGCGAGTGATTTTGGCAGAGGCGGGTCTAGGAACATAATTTTGGGGTTTATGTGGCCAGGAATTCTATCATAGGGGGCTCCGGTACCCCAAAAGTGGGCACCGAAGAAGACTTAGTTTATTGTAGCTAGTTGTGGGGGCTAAATGCACCCAAAGTGCCCCTTCTGTGGCGGCAATTTCCCCTCCTCTTGCGATACAGAGACGTGGAATTTGTGTAACGTCTAACAAGTGAACGGAACAAGGCTACTATGGCCAAGATGGTGCTTTTTCAGTGTTGAGTGTGTTCGAATAGTGAGGAGACCATGCTGCCATGGACTACCATAAAGCCCCGGGGATAACTCAGCAATAAGAGTACACCTAGTTTATGGTTTTTAGTTTATTGCGCACGAAGCGCCGAAATTTGGGGTGTACTTTATTCCCCAAAGGAAAAACCTGCATGCAGGCTCAGCCAGGGGTGGTGCTTGGATTTGCCGACACGGGGCGAAGCGCCCTGACTGGGGGCCACCTACTCTAAGCACTGACAAGATACAATGGGTTGCCACTCAAATTATAAAGCGCGCGAAGCGGGTGGAAAATTTGAGGTTATATTGAAAAAGACTTCACTTCTTTGTTTTCATTAAGGAGAGTTAAAACATTTTGGATTTTTATTGAAGAATCTGCCCTACTTAAAAGCAAAACAAAGAAATTTATCATTAAGCTACCTGACGGAAATGATTTTTTCTTACAAAATATATTTGCCACGATGACGAGGCTGAAGAAGGAATCTTCCGAAAGATATCAACAGGAAAAAGAGGACAGAACTTCGCAACGATGCATTTTCGGAAACGTTGAATAAATCCAGTGTGTTTGAAACCGTAGCGTTACCGCTAGATAAAGTTGAAGATGAAAGCGCGCTAAATTTTCTTGAAGTTATAGAAAGAATTGTAACAGCGCTCACTGGCTATGGGCCTGATAAAGAACGATGTAGAATATTTCCTGAGCATATTTATGTCTTCACCACTACTAGTCTACATTACATTTTGTGCAATGGGGGTAGGGAAATTGGGGGGCTAGAGCTTCCCCTTGCCCCAGTAGAACCGAGCCTGGATTTTGTTATTGAGTATGACGTAATTTTACGTACTATGATAAAACTAGAATAAATGTCCATATGTAATAAGCTTATGTTAAATTTGTAGACAGTATCTGCACTGCTAAGAAGTACAAGTAACATACAAGAAGTACCACCCATATGGTTCAAAATGTAGTTCGATTTCAAAGGAAGGTTCTTTTTCAAAAGGGAGGGTTCGTCTGAAACACTAGAACCTAACCCCCGCTCCCATCCCCTGTGTACGGCCTTGGGTTCGGCAAAGCCGCCATTTGAAACCATGTCTAGAACAATCGCATTGAGTTAAAGGGCCTTTACTTTATCTTTGGTTGCCATTTTCACTTTCTATGAAAATGTTGTAGCCTGTATTTTATGTGACACAGTATATAGCAATCTTACAGGGGAAACTGTCCTGGGCATTGTTCGGGAAAATTGTGAGCCATACGGGATGAAAAATCGTGACGGTGGGAACTCTTCTAGGTGTCAATTGTCCGGAGTGGGAATTGTCCGGGTGCGAATTGCCCGGGTGGGAATTGTCCGGGTTGCCAGTTGTCCGGGGGAATCGTCCGGTTGGCAATCGTCCGGATGGGAGTTGTCCGGGGGACAGCTGTCCGGGTGGGAGTTGTCCGGTCACGGATAAAATTGATCTGTCCAAAATTATTGGCAGAACGTAAGCGGGCCACATCCAAACAATAAGGACAAAGCGGATCCCTCACAGAGGTACTTGGCAAATGGTACCTTGCAAATGTTTAATTATCATAAAACATAGAGACAAAAATAATATAGTTGGTAATGTTTGCAAACAGTTTTTATTCCATTCTCTCAGCTCTGGTTGCCCAAACCAGCATAGCAAAATAGTGCACACGTACATGCCAACGAAAGAGCACTCTTATACTAAATTTGCACAAACGCAGCTACAAACGTGTAGACTATACATTGGTCATTTTGCAAAGACATAAGGGAAGGTAAACCCAAAGTGAAAAACACTTAATATAGTTTTTACTTCGACTAGAAAACTTTTAGTCGAAGTGATGCGATCGCCACAGCAGTTTTCGGCGAGGCTTTCAGAGATTTTGTCTTTGAATTGCGTTTTGTCGGTGGTTTTGTAAGCTATGGATCTGAAATGTCGAGAGGATGTGTAACGGTGTCATGCAAATTCTACCACTAAAATTTTATGTAGATCGATGTTTATATGAAGTCACCGGAACTCTTTTTTAATGTTTGGCCATAAAACCTATCTTCCTCTAGGGATTTTGATATTGTGCCCGAAAGTTTGTACACTAGTTCATGGGTTATCCATGCTCAAATATTGTTCAGGAATAATCGATATCACACGAGACGATGTTTTTTGTAGGGAGCAATCTTGAATTGAACATTGACCGTTTCGCGTTGGGAGGATTTACTCCTGATTGGAACAAAATACAAAAAAAATTAACTGATCTCAGTTGCTTTTAAATCTTATCAGTAATATACTCTGTAAATTTTATTCCATTTCATGAAGGTATGCTGGAGAAAATCCAAAATAAAATCACCTTCTTTTCGTGCGAAACGATCGATTCTGCTTAGCGCAAACACTTGTTTGCCGTTTTGACCGCCCTTGTAAGCCAATATTTCACGACAACGCCAACTGAAATCATTTGGCATCCAGTTTTGTTGTGTATTTCGCGCACGAATTGGCCAAACGAACAACTTTGCGGCCAATATACCCACGTTTTCACATCTGTTTACATATAAAGCTACAAAGCTCAGGGCTGGGGGACTCGAGTCCGGACTCGACCTCAAGTCCAGACTTAAGTCCACCTTTTTTGGACTCGGACTTGGACTTGAACTCGGGCTCTCTGGGCTCGGACTTTGACTTGGACTTGAAGTCGAGTCCATCAAGTGCAGCCTTTTTCTTCATCACTTTTTTTTATTTCATAATCCACCCAAAAGCAACAGCACTCTACATGTACTAGGGCTTTATTTCTTGATATAGCCTACAGGAGACCTACTGTAATTATGACAGTAGTCCTATTGTACTGTAGGTAAGAGAGTAAGAGAGTCCTGATACCTGCAGCTGTACCATAAAAAGATCTTAGTTTTATGAAGATTCCTCAGTTCCCTATCAGCATCTTTACAACCTGCGATATCCTAGGTAGTATTGAAGTGCATCAGGAAGCAATTACATGCATTTGCATACAACACTATAAACATAACTATAAACATTTTTTGTGATATTCAAGTTGGGGCAAAACATGTAAGATGGATTGGCAAATTATGCATGATTAAATCCAATAACACAACAGGGACTATTGCAGTAAACTCCTCTTGAATAGGCTGTAGTTTACATTGTGTTGCATGGGGTAAGCCTATGAATTAGGAAGGGAGGAATGTTGGGGGAAAGACATTTGGCAGCATGCTTTTTTCTCTGGATATGCCTTCGTGACTGCCCTGCACAAACAGGTGACATTCATCAAGGGCGTAGGAAGCAGGGGCTGAGGGGCACCAGCCCCCAGCGAAATTTGTGGGGGGCAACTCTCGAAGCAAGAAAACCCCTTATTTGTCTCTTCTGTAAGAAATGTCAAAAATTTGCACTAATTTACCTTACAGTTTGTCCAAAATGATGCACCAGATTACATCTAAGGACCCTCAAATATCAAAAAACCTTTCCAAAGGGCTAAGAAATATCAAAATATTGCAGTAATTTACCTTTAAATTTGTCCAGATGCACCAAATTATTGCATCTAATGACCCTCAAATATCCAAAAATTTTCCAAACGGGAGGGGTACACCCCTCCCCCTTAGACCCTTACCCAGGACGGCGATCCGAAACAAGGTTCAGCACCCCAGTCTTGAACAGCTCCCTACACCTATGACATTTTTGGACTATAAATCTACTCCCTGATCTCTATCTCTGTCCCCCTATAGTTAGTGTTATATACGGGAAGGACTACTCAGCTAAGATTTATCTCTGACATAATCCAGCTGCAAAATTTAATTGCTGTGTCAAAATTGTTACACATGCGGGGCAGCCCCCATATGAGTTTGTGTACAACTGAACTACAATTGTGTTCAAAATTAATTTAAAGTGGACTAGCCATAACATCAAAGGGGCTGAGTGACTGCAGCGCTGCTGCCCTAGTTTTATTTTATTTTAGTATATTTTCCTGTACTTTATTTATTTTTTATTTTATTTTTTATTTTATTTGATTTTTATTTGATTTTAATATTTAATTGTTATTTGATTTGATTTGATTTTATTGTATGTTATTTGAGTTCATTTAATTTCACTTTATTTTATGTACTGTACATACAGAATGATCAGGAGTAAAATCTGATCAAAACCAGTGCATGCTTAGATTCTGGTTCCATTTTAACAAGTTTTTTGCCTAATTGTTTTACTCTTATTGACGAACGATTTCACAGGAAAATGAACTTTAAAAAAAAAGAACATATCCAGAATACTTGTTTCTCATGTGTATTTTTATGAACAGGACGAGGTATGATGATATGAAACCATTCTGGATGTTAGATAAGGCTGTAACAAAGGGGCTGTAGCTATATGGCCCCTGTGGTTATATAACCAAAGATATATATAAAATGGTTGTGCAGAGAGCAGATTTTGATCAGCTTTTTACTATAATTTTATTCAATTTGACATGTGGTTTTTGTAATTTGTTTGGTCAGTTTGTAGTAGCATATTGAGCTTAGTGCATGAAAACTTCAAAGCTAAACACCAGAAAATACTATACTTGTTTTACAATTTTGGACTTGGACTCGAGAACACTGGACTCGAACTTGGACTTGGACTCGAGCCCCTCGGACTTGGACTTGGACTTGAACTTATGCTCTTGTTAAGATAACAGCTTGAATGAGATGCCATTGAAGGGCAGTAAATGGCTGTTTTCAAGTAGTGCTTTCTCATTTAGGCGTACTTTCCCCGAAATTGCACTACACTGAGACGCTGCTCCGGAGGAAGCTTTCCCGACTGTAGCCCCCTTTTTTACTCCACTTTTTAGACGGTCAAAAAGCTCCTCCGTATGTAGGGCTTCTTTTAATTGCCAGATACCAGAACTTGATGCCATTCAAATGCATAAATTTCAAGATTCTTTTCCTTAGACCATCTCCCGCCCCTCTGTAATTTACTAAATTTTGCCCTCATATGCCATAGGAGTCACACCCTCCCTTTTTTTTTCGTGTGTGAAATCCTGGATCTGCCGAAGTCGAAGTTTTCACAATTGGTGGTCTATTTTCAAAGTCAGATCTTATCCGAAGAGCGCACGAGACTTGCCATCGTTATGACATGGAAGTGCTTCCATGGTAAAGTTATAATAAAAGAGTAACGCTTTGGGGTCATTCAAAATCTTGATGGTCAAACCACCGTGGCAACTCCCTGGTCTAACGGTATCAGCTTGGATTGTGTGATATCTGAGACTTGGACTGTTATTTTGAGATGTCATACTTCGGATAAGTGCTTCTTGTGAATATTCGGCAATTTTATGTGTGCCACAGATGTTTGGTCAGTTAGGACACCTTACATTATAAGTAGGATATTTGGTATACCTGTCCCTGAATGTATCGAGTAACTTGATGGTTGATGTGTCGAAGTGCACTAGTATACTCGTAACGTTATAGGTAAGACGGTATCTACTTGAATCGTATAAGGCAGTGGCGTAACCTCTATGGGTTCGGACCGTGCTGAGCCGGGGGCCACTGACTAAAAGGGGCCCAGCTACACTGATGTACAGGAAAAGGGTACTTCTTTGTTGAATCGAGTCGCTGACTTGAACTAGTGTCAGACTCGAGTCACACTTTTCCTTGACTTGCGACCTGACTTGAAGACAAATGCCTTGCGATTTGACTTGACTTGAACGTATTTGACTTGGCGACTTTATATAATAATAATGGTGAGTGGAGCACGAATTCCTTCACCACAAAATTAAGTAACAACAAATTGCGTTGTGCTGCGAGTGAGACGGATTCTTAAAAGACACTCAGGGGTAAAAAAGTATATCTGTAATGCAGCACTATAATTGAACCAATCAATCAAACCCATGTGGTATACCTTACAAGGCTCACCCTTATTACAAGCACACATCGCACGGATAGTTAGTGTAAATCAGTACCTTTTCGGCTTATTGCCCTTTGAACCGCTGCTTGCACAGAATGGAATTGAGAAAACTCCCTACACTTACGTCTACAGGTATGAATAAAAATAATAGAACACCTTATGGGTATGAATAAAAATAATAGAACACCTTATGTGTATAAATATTAGTGACAAGAAAATGAAACTACATGGTTCGAAAGTAAAGGGTATTTAATATGGTGTTTGTATGTGTAGATCAAGGGAATTACAAATAGATGGGGGTTCACTATGTGTGGATGGCGAAGCCAAACCTTGCAATTGTCGAAGGCGTGGTGACCTATTGGGGTGTGAGCGTCCTTCTCGAGAAAAACGAAACTTCTTGGCATCTGACAATCAAGATTAGGTCGCAAACGGCAAACATTTTTTATGAAAGTTAATATTACATATATGGCATTGTGACCTTTGAGATTCCGGAATGGGTAGCCAGTTATGATTATTTATCAGTCAAATGGCCAAGCAAAGGCGTCGGGGATCCTTCCAAGAAACAAATTAACATGTACATTGTTCGATACATTTTGCTGGCATCTGGCAATTGAAATAATTTACGAATATTTCAGTGCTCCTTACGGAGGGTTAATATACCGGTATACCTGTTGACCTCATTTTATCTCCACTTTATGAACACTTATTCGAGATCACGGTGGGAAATGTTCAGCATCTTCTAAAGCTCCATCGCATATAAAGAATATTAGTTTCCAAGAGACCCCTGCTGCCGTAAGCCCCAAGTTTTTAAAAAAAATGCCTTCCAGATTGCAGGAAATGACCCTAAAAAGTTAAAATGTTGGTATATTTTTGTTTGACATTTCTGTAAATTTGCCCAAATTTTGATTAAAATTTCATGACAATTTTGTAGAAAACTGACTAAAATTTCTCAACTGACCTCCCAAGTTGGGTTGATAACGTGAACCCATTTCCTCACCTCATTAGATAATCCCTTTGGGTAAGGGGACAATGCGATTTAATTATGGCTTAGACAATCTGCTAACTTTAGGAGACAAAACATCTCCTTCATTTTTAGGAGACCTATTGATAAAATTTATAACGAAATTCCACATTAATTGTTATTTCAAACAATAGGTTTCCCCAGCGTAATCGAATATGTGTTTTAGATGGCAGAGGAATTAGTTATATACTATGGAACTATTAATCATATAAATAATCAGTAACTTAAGATAAAGCACCACAAAATTCCGCGACTTCATCATGCATTGACCGTTTAGATTTCCAAAAAAGACGCAAAAAGTCAAATTTAGTATGTCGGACGACATTGAGTTACTGTTTTCAAATTCTTTCATAAACGATTATTTCGTTATTGACTGAATGAAGGAAATGATACGTCATTTGTTTTAACAGTGACTCTGAGAGCCGAAAAATGTAAAACAAGAGGGCAATCCACGGAGTTGCTTATCTCATCGGTGTAACTGGAGGACGCATGTCAATGTGGAAGCCAAACATAT